>JAGFNX010000130.1:0-42616 GCA_017657125.1 Scopulariopsis brevicaulis
CGGCGGGAAAGGGTTTGGATGGTAGGATGGGGTCCGTTCTTTGGGGACTCGTTTTCGTTTTCGTCGTACTGGGTACTGGGAAGCAGTGTCTGGCGCTTGGGAGTTTTCTGATTAGAGTAGAGGATATAGGGGGCTGGTTTCCGTCCTTGGGCACGTAATAGCTAATTCACTCGGGCGGTACGTCTTGCAGTTCGACGTGATTGGGCTGGAGGGGGGTGGTGGATGATGGGGTTCAACCACTGCTCGAGGTATTGAACTAGGGTTGACGAGTGTCGCTCTTCCGAGTGGACAAGGGACAAAGAGACGGATGGGGAGCGGCTGATAGGGCGGTTGTAGTCCACGTATGTGGCTCGCCTTGGGAGACGGAGACGACGGGTCGAAATGAACATCTCAGTACACATTCCGAAACTCTCCGAGTCCCATCGCACGACGTATAGACGGGACCAGTCATGCTTTCATAACCTCGCGACGCCTTGCATTCACCCAAAAGAACCATCGAACCCGAGCGCCACGACACCCACACTGTCCCTCGACCACCTCGACACCGAACATGGGACAAATAAAAACGAAGTTTCCATTTCATGAAAAAATGCTTTCCCTAGGCCTAAACCCGAATGAACACCCCGTTGAAACCACTCCTTCTTCCGCAGGCTCCTCCCCCCCGCTTTCTTTTGTTCCCTTTCTATTTTCCGCGCTCCCTTTACATGACAACACCCGAGTTGCTGGCAATACGCTGGAGGACGTGTTAGCTTCGGTGGTACGAGAGTTCGAGGGGTGTCGTGGGGGGAACGTACGGGCCATAGCTCGGCAGCCTCCTTTCCTACGGGGCCGGTGATGGCGGAGCCCTTCATCTCACCCTTGGGGTTGACGATCTGCACAAGTTAGCACCATTCCGGTTAAACACATCGCAATCCTCCATCATAATCCCATCTCCTCCTCCTCCTCCCTCCTCTTCCTCCAAATCCAAGCAGGTACGGAAAGCACATACCACACCAGCGTTGTCCTCGAAGTACAGGAAGACACCGTCGAACCTCTTCCAGGGCTTCGACTGCCTGACGATGACGGCGGGGTGCACCTTCTTCCGGAGCTCGGGCTTTCCCTTCTTGACCGTCGCCATGACCATGTCGCCAACGCCGCCCGCGGGCATGCGGTTGAGACGCGCGCCAGTGCCCTTGACCGAGATGATGTACAGGTTCCGGGCGCCCGAGTTGTCGGCGCAGTTCATGACGGCGCCGACGGGGAGACCGAGGGACATCTTCAGCTTGCCGCCGGGGGCACCGCG
The DNA here is from genome assembly GCA_017657125.1 of Scopulariopsis brevicaulis. NCBI lineage: Eukaryota > Fungi > Ascomycota > Sordariomycetes > Microascales > Microascaceae > Scopulariopsis > Scopulariopsis brevicaulis. The sequence continues at coordinate 1,283 of JAGFNX010000130.1, forward strand.
ACTGGCGGGGGGGTTAGCAGCTGGGTTTTGACGCTGGGCATGGTTCGGGCGGTCGGCAGGGGGGTCGGGAGGGGGATGTCGGCGGGTGGGAACTCGATTCGGGGTGAGGTTTGTCGGATTCTGTCGCGGAGGCGCCTCACGGCATCGTCGGTCGTTCGAAAAAAATCGCGGTTCCCACCCAAATCCTCCTCCCCTCCCTTCTTCCCCTCCACCACCAAAAACCTCCCCAAAATTCCCGACCTAAAATTCAGGGACGCAAGGGGACGAGGAGAACTCACGAGAGCTTGGCCATTGTGAGTGTGTTTTACGTCGTTCGTCACGTAAAAAAGGAAGGGGGTGATGGTCGGGGGGGTTAGTTGGCGGGTATCGTTTGGAGGAAGCGGGAAAATCAGAGTCGTCGACAGAGGTTCCGGATCCAGAGGCAGGGCGCCGTAAAATTTCGTGTGGGGTGTGAAAACCCTACGGTGGGAATCGGGTGCGGGTCGGTCTGGGTGCGATAAGGGTCACGTGGTGATATTTCGCAGCTGCTGGGCCGAGTGCGGGTGCGTGCGCCAGCTGCCAAGCTACGCGTTTAAATGGAGAAAATTTCCGCGATGGCAGAGTTTGCGGAGAGGCATCCTTCCCGACCACCAAGGAGGCCGTCAGTCCCGGTACGAGCTCGGCGAGCTCCCGACTCCAACCCGGGCTGCACGAGCCCACCCATCGTCGATACCTGGGCCATTTCATCATGGGCAGTCAGTCTCGCTTGCCAGCCATACCGCGGCCGAACTGGCGTGGAGAGTCCTTGCCTGTCTCCGAACTCTTGCTCATCTGCAAGACTCTACGTCCCAGGCATCCCCGCCGTGTCCTCTCGGTGCCTAAGTCGATTCGAGATACAGACAAGTGCCTGTATCACCGACCAACCGACACGGTCATCTCCGCTCAGACCTCGCCCTCGTAGCCCCAGGGAGGCGTCTTCACATCAAATCCCTCGCTTCATCGTGATCACATAAAGCAGCCCCAACGCGCCAGCTACCCCTTCCCTACGGGTCCCGACGCCCTCAACCACGTCTTGTGCGAGAGGGACCGTCCAGCCGGCGCGCCGTGTCACTCTCACGAGAGACACGACTCTTTCAACGCTGCGAGAGTAATACTTCTCCGGAGGATCATAGTCCGTGTCCGCTTATTTTCCCACGCGGATGAGGCTCCAAGAGCTCCTACATCTCTTTTCCCATTCTACAATTTCTCTCGTCACCTTCCACTGTAAAGCCCGGCCTCCTTGGCTCTTTCCTTGCGGCTAGTGCCGGTCGAGCAAGTTGCTCGCGCGGAAAGAGCGTGGGGTCTCCTGCCTCTCGGTCTCAGTATCATGTTAGGATCTAGGGATTCAGTCCATATACATGTAGGTCGTGAATCATTACATCAGTCTCGGTTGATTCGAAGCGGAGTGTCAAGGGGTTCAATTGTGAGCTTGTTTATTTGTACGACATAACGCCGAGAACATCAAGAAGCATGATAGGCCAACGTTAAACCGTCTCTTGATTTGCAAGTCCTCACTCTATGCAAACTTTGACTGCCATCCCCGCTGTTTCTCCTTCCCGGCCCGGAGGTTTTCCTTCCCGAGGTCTACTCCGGAAAGGCCTACCGGCACAAGGATGCCTGGCAAGCTCGACGTCCGTCGACTTAGACCCTAAGGCTCTGGTAGGCCGTATCCTGTCCACACCTCCCCTCCCCCAGGCATAAATTTCCGCTGCTTTATATACCTGACTATTATCAGAGTAAGGATGGCCTTCCCGTAGCAATTTCTAGGTGTGCGGGAGGACATCTCCCCGGGCATCGGGTGCAAACGCCGAGTTGCTGTCCCACCGAGCAAGTAACTTGATATCAGCGCCCATTGTATGGCTTCTTGAACAGTCTATACCGCAGCTGCCACTGCCCCATTCGTTCCGCACTCCAAGACACCCCTATTTGAGTGAAATTCCGACCTCCAGATGATCTTCGATGGCATTGGCGTTTGCAAGAATATCGGAGAGATCCTATGCCTCCACCTCGCACATTATGCTGCCGAGGTCGTTGTGCAGAGTGGGATCGTTAGTTGCGACAGTCTTGGCAGACCATTGAATGAATAAGTACGGTCCATGGATGTTTGTTGTTTTGACGACCGGAAACGCACTGGTGTGCTATCCGTTGTGTGTTCTCGGTGTGTTTTGGCGTGGCATTGGGATTTGTTGGGCCAAAGTAGGTGTGGGATGTTCCGCAAGTATCCTGGCCTGGGTTGTTTGATATGAAGGCTCCTGCCATCAAATGCAGTTCGACTTGCTTAACGGCGTCGTGGATGGAGCTGGATGGGATTGTGCAGCAGCCTGCTGTCAATGTGGACACGGAAGGTTGGGAGAGACCAAGAAGCTGATTCAGTATGCCATTGTATTATTTAGAGGCCATTCGACATTAGCTGTAGCAAAAGATAAAAGGCACACGACACATATTCTGGCGGGTATAATGTGGTCAAGTCTATGAACGAGGAAGGTGTAGACGCGGACGAACCAATTCGTTGTGTCCACGCGGCAGGAGTGGCTGGGGCATTATACTTTGCCGTCGCTCCTCCTGCACCATTCTTTGCCATGAATCCTGAGGGCGGGTTCTCCCGAGCGAGTAGTATGATGAAAAGAAGGCGAGAACGAAGAAAGGGAAGGAGAAGCTGAGGAGCAGGTGAATAGGTCTGTAACGGGCGGACGGATGAAGAAGGAGCGGCGGGGATCCGGCAGGGCATGGAGAGAAAGATGGCAGGATATGAAATGAAAAGGAAGGAGTGGTGGAGAGCTGGGACGAAATACTGAAGGGAGCATGAGGTGGGGGGATAACGAGAAGGGAAGGAGCGGTGGGTAGGAAGGGGGATGGGATGAGGAAGGCGTGAGGTGGAGGGATAGCGAAGATGGAAGGTGCGGGTGCGTGTTGACGTGAAATGGGCGGAGCTTGAACTCACCTCAGATACTGAAATTCGACCGTGAAGTCTTTCAGTCTACAAGAAACGAGACCCGTACGGTGACCTCCAGGATCTCGCGTTCGTTTGTTGACATGCAAATTGCAGTAGGGAGATGTTCATCATCTCAGAGACCAGAGACGCCGCGAGATGTCAGCCACCACGGGAGCTACGTTTGTTTCTGGATATTCCTCCTTGCTTCATTGAGGTCGGATTTTCGCGGACCGGAAGGGGTCTGCTGTCGATTGACTTTCCGCCGTGCGTCGTCCGACGGGGTCGCAGTTTGCGGCCCGTCGAATCCAGGAGCTGGCCCTTCATCTCTGGAGATGGAGGCGGCGACTGTAAAACACCGGTGGGAGAGGATGGACAGAGCTAGGGTTTTTCTAAAAATAGCGGGTGGATATCCGATAGTCCTACGTGTGCAGAGGGGGTAATGGGCTAGTGAGGGTGGATGGGTGAGTGCGTATGCATCGGTTCCGCGGGATCGATTTACAAGCACACAGGCCGTCAATAGATCGCGGACACCAAGTACTCGGTAAAAGGCAAAGGGTTCAACCCTTTCCCCTCTGAGACGGCATTCCACAAACGTCCTAGAACCACTCCCACCGAAGTCGCACAGCGCGGAAGACCCCCCGACTAAGAGTATCGGATATGACGCCTGTCACAATCGTGTGTTTGCCCACGCTGCGGTCACGCAAGGTCTCAGAGACGTCGGGATACGGCACGACAGGGTTACCGGGCCTAAGGCACTGACCCCTTTTCCACGACTTCCGCTTTATGCGGGACCCTTTGCTGTCGTGTTCTATGTCGTGGCTGTGTGGTTCTCCTCGTGTCCAGCCCTCCTTTCGACTCGACTCTTCACTCCGCCTCTATTAGACGGAGAAGCATAGGTTTCCAAAGGGGCAGGGACATATCAGAATGGTGTGTTGCGCAATGCGCCGCGTACACCCAAATACTATCAGGCCACCCAAAGACCTAGCGCGAGTCAATTGAGAAGCGGGCGGCGAGGTCTCTGTGGGACGCAAGGTTTGGTGGCGCGGGCTGTGTGAGTGTCAAACCGTGTTCCTGACATGGCCCCCTTTGCCAAACCTAGACGTGCACAGGGTCCCCTTTCCATGTTAATCTCGGGATCTGGGTGCCGGGTGGTGTCTCGAGGGCTCGGTGCGCGTGTAACTTGTCTCGGTGACGGTGGCACTAACATCGAGGCCGCGCGGATATCAGCATTCCTGCCCCCAGGGTTGGGATGCCCGGCTTACACTCTCCCTCTTCTATCCCTTCTTATTCCCCTCCCGGTGGCCGTCTCTCACCCAGAAAGCTCCAAGCTAACACAATGGGCAACACCTCCCGCCGAAAGCCCCTCTTCCCCCCCTCCCGCATCCTCCCCCTCGCCCTTACCCTGACCCTCATAGGCCTCGTCTCAACCCTCCGCCTCTACAACGAGCACGCAACAACCATTCCCTGGCCCTGCCAAGGGCCCTCCGCGCCGCCTTTTTCCTCGCCGGCTAACTACCCCCCGCTCCAACCCGACGATGCAACCATCGACCTTGTCGAGCACACGGCCGCGTATTTCGCGCGGTATCCCCAGACCCAGCCTATAAAAGAGCAATTCGGCGAGCGGGGCCAGCGCGCCCTCGCGCTGAAGAAATGGCTCTCCCTTTCTGCGCGGCTCGGCGGCGCGGCTCGGAAGAGGGTAGAGGACGCAGCGGAGCTCGCGGCGCCGTCGATATTCCCCTTCCTCGCTAACCCGCCGGATGGAAGCCAGACACCACTGCGGTCCCTCAGAGACCGTTATATCCCCGGGTCAAGAGGCATCGTGGTACCAGCAGGGGAAAAGAACCTCCGTATGGCATGCCACCTGGTCGCCTCACTCCTACACACGCACGACACGGCACTACCAATTGAGATAGCCTACGCCGGCGACGCGGACCTCAGCCCCGAGAAGCGCGAGCTCATGGCGGAGCTGTTTCCCGATTCAGACGTCCGATTCCTGGACGTCCTCTCTGTCTTCAACGACGCGACGCTGGACCTGGCGAGGGGCGGGTGGGCCATAAAGCCCTTTGCCGTGCTGGCGAGCTCCTTCTCGGAAGTCATACTCGCGGACGCGGACACCGTCTTTCTCCAGCCCCCCGAGGTCCTCTTCGCGCAGCCGGGGTACGTCGCCAAGGGGGCGCTGTTCTTCCACGACAGGCTGATTGACAAGGGGAGGTACAAGGGCCGGACAGAGTGGTGGAAGGCGCAGGTCGCGCGCCCGAGTCCGGAGGTTAAAAAGTCCCTGGCGTGGACGGAGGGGTACGCGGAGGAGGGGGACTCGGGGGTCGTGGTTGTCGACAAGGGGAGGCTGGGGGTCTGGATCGGGCTTCTGCACGCTGCGTGGCAGAACTCGAAAGCTGTGAGGGAGAAGGTTACGTATCGCGTTACGTACGGGGATAAAGAGTCGTGGTGGTTCGGGATGGAGCTCACGGAGGGAGGCTACGAGTTCGAGCGGTACTACGGCGGTGTAGCTGGCTGGCTGGGCGACAGGAATGGCGTCATTGACCCTGATAATAATAGCAAGGGCAGGGAGGTGGGCGTGTGCTCGTACGTCATTGCGCACGTCGACGAGGAGGACAAGCTGCTGTGGTATAACGGGAGTCTGTTGAAGAATAAGATCAAGGACCAGGAGACGTTCCTTGTGCCGACGCACTGGATGGTTAATGGGACGTGGGAGAAGGGAGTCAAGGGGCAGTTTAGCTGTATGAGGGGAGGTCGAGCGGTTGAGCTTACGAGGGAGGAGAGGGGGGTGTTGGAGGCGGCGATTGAGGAGGCGAGGAGGGTGGATGCCGTGGTGAGGTGAGGGGAGTGGTGTGGGCTGGGAGTTGCTGTGTATGATGTTGGTGGATAGATGGGCCGGCGCTCTGATTGTATTTTCTTGCAGGAGTCGTGTCTTACATAGGAATTGGGTAATTTTTATGTTGTGTCGCCGTGTAAGTGCCCTGGGCAGCAGAATCCTACCTAGGCAAACTCGGTGTCTTGACCCTTCCACGCCACGAGAGGCCGCTACTCTATAAATAAGTTCCCCTCTATGTAATCTCGCCTTCTTGGCCGCTTAGAACTGGAAAAGAGAGTCCCTCGTGGAAGCGTTCGACGCGTGGCCGGAGAAATCAGTCCCGGGCCGGTGCTCCGCGGCATTCCGTCCACGTGGTGAGCGCATGGAAGGATGGAAGGACCGTGACGACGGGGTCCAAGCTCGGGGTGTAAGTGACCCCCACGACAGGGCCTGCGATACGTCCGCAAGGCGCCCCTGATTCTGCCGTTTGCTCGCGTCGTGGCGCCCCGGCGGGGTATTGCCGAGACGGCGGGATCGAGGGTGGTCGGCCGCATGCAGCCCGGGGACTGTTCAAGAAGACGATTCTCTCCACCTCGACGTGACCGTGAGGATGGGGTCCTCGTGGAGCAGACGGTAATGTGAGATACCTCGTAGTAAGACCATGCGGCCTACGCGTCGGTAGACTCTTGTGGTAGTGTAAGAGGGTGAATCGGTGATAGTCGGCCGCTCGCAGCTCACAAGGGCAGCCAAAATAAAAACCCTTCTATCCCGTAAAAGTCACCGGGATGAGTCCGTACCGGCAGAGCGGACACGAGGTAGCGAGATATCAAAACGGCGATAGTCGGCCGAAGTGCGGGGCCCGTCCCGACGGGGCAGCCGGAGATAGCAGATCGGCGATAATCGGCCGAGTTGCGGGTCGGAAAGGGGTCCGCTGGAGCCAGTTTGGCGGGTCCGAGAATTTAGCACCTGAGGGAGATTTTGCGAGAGTATTGGCAGTTACATCGTAGCATTCGCGGTTTGTCACGAACGCGCGTCTGGTATGTTTAGGTGTGGTCGCTTGCGGCCACCGGATGGACGTGCCGCTTTCGGGCGTCGTATCGGGCGGCGCCGGGCGGCTCGAGACACCAACGGGGCCAGTCCTCAATACGGCGCCGAGGGGCAGCGGGACCCGGTGTCGGTCCTAAGCTGCGGATCCGCACCTAAACAACTTACTGCGCGCACGAATCCGAGCACCAATTCCGCAACCTCCTCGCCCAGTTTCCCCGCCATAGCCCTCGGGAGAAGAAGCCGAAGAGGCGCAAGGAAAAGGGATCATGAAGCCACAAGCGAAACGACGGGCCGGCAACTCGGCATCGGCCCCACCTCCACATTGCCCTAGCTCGACGCGAGGGATCCACACGGCCTCAAGACTGCAGGGAGAACGCACGACGGCGAAGCTCCTGATGAGGGTCGTGCGGCGCGAGGTGTCTTGGCTGCTGTGCGTCGGAGTTAGCGGAGAGAAGAGCGCATGGTTAAGAGCGAAGGCGCGAGGCGAGCACCAGATGGTGAACTCAACGCGGGCACGCAGTCCTGTTACTGCTAGTCCCAAGATGGGTCGAGGATTCTAGCGGGGCCCAACCCAACCCGTCGCATCGGGTGCGGAGCCCGCGCCGGTACGGTACTTGTCCGACGTCGCATCCGTCATCCCTATTTCAAACCATTACCTCGTAAAAGAAGCCTGATCCTGCCCGCCCTGTTCTTCTTCCTACTCACCGAACCCCCTCCAAGCGAGTCGCTGTCCTCGCTCTGAATCAATAATAGACTCGAGAATCCGCCGTGCTCTGAGTAATAGGACCATCTCTCGCCACACGCCTCAAGCCACCTCTTACTTCATCTCATCTCCCGCTTAGGTTTCATCTCATACCCGGGTACTTTTTCTCGTTCGCTTTCTTGGACCGCAGGTGCGTCTGTTCGCAGCTTATACACTCGGACAAGTCATCCCCGCCCGCGCTCTCGATAGTTGATACGCACACTTTCTCCGTCGTCTTTTGTCTCTTGGGCTTGGGTACTCCATTAATGGAGAGAACCCCGGCGCCCTGTTAGCTTCGGATCAGCCGCCCGCGACGACACCGGGGCGGGACCCGGCAGATAGGCCACAGATGACGGACCCGACCCACGACATGCCGGAGGAAAAGCGTCCCGGCGCCGAGCGCCGTCCGCCCTCCGGCCACACACCCGAAGACCACGTCCCGGGCCCGGACCCGGTCACCGATCCAGAAAAAGAGCGCCCCCCGACAACAGACGAAGAAGTCGGCACCGAACAGCCACGCTCATCCCGACCCCACTCTCCATCCTCACCCTCGCCCGAAACCCCCGCCGACGCCTCCCCCCCGGCGCAACCAGACCCCTCGCAAACCACCAAATCCGACCCCGAGGCAGCCCGCACCCGTCTCCAGACCACCGTGATAATGCTCTCCCTCTGTAGCGCCCTCTTCCTCGCCGCCCTCGACATCACCATCATCTCCACCGCCATTCCCACCATCTCCGCCGAGTTCGAATCCAACCTGGGCTACACGTGGGTCGGCAGCGCCTTCATCCTCGCCAACGGCGCCTGCGTGCCCGTCTGGGGCAAGGTCTCCGACATCTGGGGCCGCAAGCCCGTGCTCCTGGCAGCCACGGCGGTCTTCTGGCTGGGGTCGCTGCTCTGTGGCGTGGCGGTCAACATGGCCATGTTGATTGCTGCGCGGGCGGTGCAGGGTGCCGGCGGAGGCGGTATCATCACGCTCGTCAACATCTGCATCTCCGACCTCTTCTCGATGCGGAACCGGGGCTTCTACTTTGGCCTCGTGGGCGTCGTCTGGGCCGTCGCCTCCGCCATCGGCCCCGTGCTAGGCGGCGTCTTCACCTCGGAGGTCACCTGGCGCTGGTGCTTCTACATCAACCTCCCCATCTGCGGCGCCGCCATGCTCCTCCTCTTCTTCACGCTAAAGCTGCACAACCCGCGGACCCCCGTCCGCCGCGGCCTCCTAGCCGTCGACTGGCTCGGCAGCCTCACCCTCGTCGGCGGGACCGTAATGTTCCTCATGGGCCTCGAACTAGGCGGCGTCTCGCACCCGTGGTCCTCCCCCACGGTCCTCTGCCTCATCATCTTCGGGCTCTTCGTCGTCGCCATCTTCTGCGTGATAGAGTGGCGCGTGGCAAAGCACCCCATCGTGCCGCTCCAGCTTTTCAGGGGGAGGTCGAACGTCGCGTGCCTGGCCGTCGCCTTCTTCCAGTCTTTCGTCTTCCTCTCGGGAAGCTACTACCTCCCCCTCTACTTCCAGGGCGTCCGCGGCCTGAGCTCCCTCGACTCCGGGGTGTGGCTCCTCGCGTACGTAATACCCCTCTCCATCGTCTCGGCGATGATCGGCTTCGTCATCCGAGCGACGGGGAACTACAAGATCGGGCTGGTAGTCGGGATGGGCGTCATGACGCTCGGCTTCGGCCTCTTCATCGACCTCGGGGCAGACTCCAACGTCGCAAAGGTGATTCTGTACCAGATGGTCGCGGGGATAGGGGTCGGGCCTAACTTCCAGTCGCCGCTCATCGCGCTCCAGGCGGGCGTCGAGCCGCGGGACATCGCGGCCGCCACCTCCACCTTTTCCTTCATGCGCCAGATCGCGGGATCCATCTCCATCGTCATAGGCGGCGCCATCTTCAGCAACGAGATGCAGAGGCAGTACCCCACGCTGGAAAAGGAACTCGGGCACGACCTCGCCGACAAGCTGTCGGGCGGCAACGCGGCGGCCAGCGTCGCCATGGTGGGGTCCCTGGAGGGAGGGGACGCCGACGTCGCGAGGAGGGCGTACGCGAAGGCGCTGCAGGTCATGTACATCGTGTACGTGTGCTTCGGCGTCGTGGGTTTCGTGAGCGGCTTCTTCGTCGCACAGAAGAAGTTGAGCCGGCAGCATACGGAGCACAAGACGGGGCTGCGGACGCTGCGGAGCAGGGAGCCGAAGAGTTAGGGTGTTGGCGCCGCCGTCCAGGGAGTTGTTGTTGTTCCTGGCAGCCGACGTGAAGGAGATTTGGATGATGGATTTGGGTTAACTAGTGGCATATGTAATACTTGATAATATTAATTGATACCCCTCTCAGATGATCTCACGGGAAACTACGACCGCTGTGCTGTGCCTATGATGTCCACGACAATTGCCGCGTTGTTGCGATCCACCCCCTCGCTCCTGCGAGGCGGGAGAGCCAGAAGCACCCAAAAATTGGTGCCATCCTCCTCTTCTCGACTCGCCGAGATGACCACACGCCTCGCCAACGCGACAAGAAGAGCAGGGAAGCCAGAGAAGCCCGAGAACCGGAGCGATTTCCAACTTCTGACCCACCGAGACCTCCACACCGCGAAAACCGACCCAGAAACACCAGCAGCATCTTCGCCGCTCAAAACCACCCAGGAACCCACCAGAAATCAATCCACAACGATGAGAACAACGCGGGCATAAATACAGAAGGAAGCGGCAAAAAGATGGCAGCGGTGGGATTCGAACCCACAACCAAGCGCTGTATGAAATCACACGCTGTTTCGCTGTTTTAAACAAACGCTGTGCTCTACCATTGAGCTACGCTGCCTTTGGGTTTTCCATTGGGGGCCTAAGGGGTGGTCTGGTATATATAGGGTGGTCAAAGTGGCCTGCGGGCGGCGTGGTGCCGGGAGGCGGCCGTACGGGGTTAGCAAGGTATCCGTCAGCATATCAAGAGAAGTCCGCGTGATAGGGGAAGTGGCCGTGTGATCCAAAGGTTCGGAGGGATGGCCAAAAAAGAATGGCAGCGGTGGGATTCGAACCCACAACCCAAGCGCTGTATGAAATCATACGCTATTCGCTGGATAAACAAACGCTGTGCTCTACCATTGAGCCACGCTGCTCTCGCCATCTCATTTGGGGGCCATAGGAGCGTCCTGGTAGATATAAGGATACTCCGGAAGGGGGAGGGTGGTGTCAGGTGGCCGTGGTGGTGCAAGGTTCGGCGTCATGCGCGTGGTGGCATCATGGGTGCTTCGAGGTGTGTCGGCAGCGGTGGACTCGTGATGGCGCCAAAAGACAACGACGGGGGTGTGTCAGCATTGATGACAGGGTGTCATATGCCACGGCGGCTCCCCGGCCTCAATGCTCTTCATCGGGATCCTGCCACTGGCTGCAGTACCAGCACAGGTCGCCACCCGGATCCCTCGCGACGCGCGGCATGGGAGGGAAGAACTCCCTACCCACGACGTACCGCAGTGGATCGCGCCAGTTGACCCTCCCAAACGCAGGGCACTCCTCCTCATCCCCCTCCCCGCCGTCCTCTGCGTTCCCCGCGGGGACGATGAACCTCCCCGGCGGAGCGTGGCACTCCCGGCACGACACCCGCAGGCCCTCGGACCGCGGCAGCTCGACGGTCACCTTGGCTGCGAGGGCGGGCCCAGCCCACCGCGCGAGGTCCCGCAGGTCATGGTCCTCGACGGGGTCGAAGCGGAGGGAGATGCGCACCTCGCGCAAGGCCGGGAGCGCCGCGAGGGACGAGAGGACGCACTTCCACTGCGTGGCGTGCGGGCCTGTGGGGGACGGGATGGCGCAGTGGGTGCTGGAGCGGGCCCTTAGCCCGACGTCGTGGTTTGCGAAGCGGTCGGCATAGAGAGTTACCGTGTGCAGGAAGGCGGTTGAGGGGTGCGGGTCTTGAGAGAGGAAGGCGTGAGCGGGGGTCGGTTCGTGGAGGGGGAAGAGGAGGGGGAGGTCTTGGAAGATTGTGTCGATGGACTCGAGGTAGCTGGTGGGGCGATAAGTAGACGGAAATAGACGCCGAGGAGTACTCGAAAGCTTACACTCTCTTGCATGTGAGCAGGACGGGCAGGAACGGCGACCACAGCGCAAGCGCATCCCCTCCCGTCCGCCATCGAGCCGCGTTCCTCGGCCCATCAACATCGTCATCATCGCATGAATCATGCCTCCTCTCAGCCCTATCCCTCAGGACCCTCCACTCCGAGCCCGAGAACTGTACACCTCTGCCCCGAACCGCGTCCAGCCCCGTCGCGACCCAGGACTCCTCGTGGCCCAGGGTGCACGGGCAGCTCTCGACGTAGCCCGTCGCCAAGTTGAACTGGACGTGGACGCCGTGTGTGTGGCCCCCAGTGCGCCATGCAAACGCGTAGATGACGCGGCGGATCTCGGCGGGGAGGGCGGTGAAGAGTGCAGAGCCGTGCTGGGGGTCCGCGGAGTCTGCCAGGGAGGAACGGGAGGGGAAGAGGTGCGGGGCTTGAGACCTCAGGGACTGGTGGACGCCCGGGTCGCGGCAGGTGTACTCCCGGGAGCGTCGGTAGCCGTGGGCTTGGTGGGCATCCTCCTTGGGCGCGGTTGAGCGATGAGTGGGCTTTGCGAGAGCCTCGCTCAGCCGCCGGCGGAAGCCCTTCTTCTTCGGGGCCATGCTGCGCGGTCTTGAGTCATGTGTTGGCTGGTCAGGTGAAGCACTCCGGGTGAGTAACCGGGCCAGGTGAGGCCCGTTGTTGGGATACGGGCAGCTCGTCGAGCCGATGCCTCATGATGCTTTGTGCATGCGAAAACCCAGCGCCTGATGAGGGCTGTGAAAATGGGAGAGGTTAAACTGCTTACTCCTCTGTGTGGTTACATAATAATACGGGCAGCTAACTTTTTGAGTTCATGACGGGACACTTGTCAGCAATTGCCGTTTCGCTATGGGGGCGGGTCAAAAGCCCGCGATCAAGATGGTGGCTTCAAAACACGGCGCAAGGCCTCTTGTTCTCATCGTCCAGGAGGAATCCAAACGTTCATCGTAGCAGGACGAAATAACGCTCCAAATACTAGAGTGTCGCTCTGAACATACGCTCACTAATCCTAGACAGACATCTCAACGTCACTACAGCTATGGTGAAAAGTGCTGTCAATACAGTTTCCTTGCTAAGAAACTGCTCGTATCGAGATCCGGCGAAGTTGACCTGGAAGGTCCTTTGCTGTCCGAAGAATGATTCTACAAGGCTACGCCTGCCATCCCGAGACGCCATGGGCCAGGTGCCCGGAGCATATGTATCTTCGACATGTCTTCTACGACCCTGCACCTGTTGGGGAGATAAGGCAGGGCTTTGCCTTGAGCCAACACCTCCGCCCTTTCCTTGATGCCGTACATCTCGTCCGCGAAAGCGAAGCCGGGTACATTTGAGAAAGTGTCTAACCTTTGTTTCGATGAGGACTTGCTAGGTGTAGAGCGCTTTTGAATACACCCTTTGAAACACGACTTTAGAAGTTTCCATCCGTGCTGGCGGAGCCTCCCGCCGAACGACCCGGGCCAAGGTAGTCGTGGGACGCCCTGCACCTCTTTTGACCCAATAACCTGTATACCTGCGTCTTTGGTCCATAATGTAGACAAGGAATTCCGTTGTCATGGGTCCGAAACTCCGACATGTTCGGAACGACCTTCCAGAACAGCACCCTCAAACCACCAGGCCTTCCCAAGCGAAACGACGCACATGCGGGGGCACGACTGGCGCATGTGCGGTCCGTCTGTGTGCTCAATGGGTCGCTTGGCTCCACGCGTGCCCCGCCCCGCTCCTGCGCCGCGCCGCGGGGGCAGGCTCTCCGTCCTCCATGCGGCCAAGGACCGTGAGCTCCCGGGAATCGGGGCCTCACGATCCGACGGTGCTCCTTCTCGGAAGGGAATGGACGGTGTCGAGGACCTCCACCTGTGGAGCAGAATCCCCGATAAAAAGCTAATGCTTTAATGAGTTGACGGCTTCTCCTCACGACGGTCCTGGGAAGGGGCCCACCGTACCCCAGCAAAGACCTTCGCTTCCTTCCATCGAAATGCGACAGTTTTGGAAATCCTTCCCCACCGATTGGGAGCTATCGCCACATGTCGCTAGGCGCGGGGCCACACAGCGTCGCTAGCCGCCCTGGCGGCGGCGCCATTAGCCTAAATCGGTAACGGCGGAGGATTCGGCTCCGCGCCGGGAGCTGCTGGTGGGTGGATCTCCGGGGAGCGTCATTCCGTCGCCGCCTAGGACCCGTGTAGGCAGTTGCGATGGGCTGCGAGGGGAAGGAACTATCGGGACGTCTACCGGTTTACATGGCCTGTTTGCTTGCGGAAACCGGGAAGGTGCGCTCCGCGTCGGGGTATTTTTCTGCGGTCGGCGGAAGCTGCGACCCTGCATCGAGGGTCGAAGCTTGGCGGGGCTCCTGCCTGGTAACTTAAAAGCCGCTGACCTCCTCTCACATCTCCGTGCTACTCTACCTTCGAGACTACCTCCTCTTCTCTCCATACCCGTGTGCATCGCTGAGCCAGAGTGAATCCGTGTCCCATCCATCTAACACAAGCGAGGCCACCGTGACGCTCCAGGTTGGTGTTACCCCTCGTTCTACCCCACCATCGCGACCCCGGCTTACACCGGCCAGCCCAGAGAACTACGACACCCAAGATGCCGCGTCGCTCCGTGACGCCCCTCAGCAAGGGCTGGACCTTCAAGCAGGTCGACGACGAAAAGTCCACGTACCTCCCCGTCGCCCAATTCCCCACCAATGTCCACCTCGACCTCATGCACCACGGCCTCATCCCCGACCCCTTCATCGGCAAGAACGAGCTCGACGTGCAGTGGGTGGGCGAGCGCGTCTGGTCGTACCGCACCACCTTCGCTTCTCCCAATGTTCCCGCCGGCTCCAAGGCCGTGCTGGCCTTCGACGGCCTCGACACGTTCGCTACCGTAAAGGTCAATGGCGATGTCGTCCTCGAGACGGACAACATGTTCATTCCCGAGAGGGTCGATGTCACGGGGAGGCTGAAGGGCGACGGCGCTGAGAACGAGCTTGAGATCACGTTCGACAGCGCGTATCTGAGGGGGTGTGAGCTTGTTCAGAAGTATCCCGAGCACAAGTGGGGCTGCTGGAATGGTGATGTCTCGAGGTTGGCTGTACGCAAGGCGCAGTACCACTGGGTAAGGCTGGAATTTTACCTTTGCATTCTATCAACAACTCATGAATATTTTAGGGCTGGGACTGGGGCCCGGCGACCCTCACTTGCGGTCCCTGGAGGCCCATCAGCCTCGAGGTTTACGACTCGCGCGTAGCCGACCTCTGGGTCGACACCGAGGTCGACGTCGCCGCGAAGACGGCCAAGGTGACCGCCCACGCTCAGGCTGAGGGCGCCGCATCCAAGGTCCGGTTCGACATCACGCTCGACGGAACGTCCGTCGCATCAGAGACTGTCGATGCATCTGCCGGAGAGGCCAAGGCTACCTTCAACATCTCTGACGCCAAGCTTTGGTACCCCATCCGCTACGGCCCGCAGCCACTCTATACCGTCGCTGCAACCCTCCTGACCTCCGACGAGGAAGTGGACGTCCTCTCCAAGAGGATCGGCCTACGCAAGGCCGAGCTCGTGCAGGACCCGCTCGACGGACAGCCCGGCACCTCCTTCTTCTTCCGCGTCAACGACATCTCCGTCTTCTGCGGCGGCAGCGACTGGATCCCCGCGGACAACTTCCTCCCCCGCATCACGGCGGAGACTTACCGCAACTGGGTGAAGCTAGTTGCGGACGGCAACCAATTCATGATCCGCGTCTGGGGCGGCGGTATCTACGAGGACGCTGCCTTCTACGATGCCTGCGACGAGCTCGGCATCCTGGTCTGGCAGGACTTCATGTTTGGCTGCGGCAACTACCCCGCCTGGCCCGAGATGCTGGCTTCGATCGAGCGCGAGGCGAGGGAGAACGTCAAGGCGATGCGCCACCACCCCTCGGTCGTCATCTGGGCGGGCAACAACGAGGATTACCAGTACCAGGAGAGCGAGAATTTGACGTATGACTACGAGAACAAGGACGCCGAGAGCTGGCTCAAGACGGACTTCCCGGCGCGGTACATCTACGAAAAGGTGCTCGACGACGTGTGCAAGGACCTCATCCCGGGGACATACTACCACTTCGGATCTCCCTGGGGCGCAGGCAAGGACACGCATGACCCGACGGTGGGCGACATCCACCAGTGGAACGTCTGGCACGGCACGCAAGAGAAGTACCAGAACTTTGACAAGCTCGTGGGTCGCTTCGTGTCCGAGTTCGGCATGGAGGCCTTCCCGGCTGTCAAGACCATCGAAGCGTACCTGCCGCTCGGCAAGGACGACCCGGACCGCTACCCGCAGTCGTCGACGGTGGACTTCCACAACAAGGCCGACGGCCACGAGCGGCGCATTGCGCTGTACCTGGTCGAGAACATGCGGTACGCGCCGGACCCGCTCGAGCAGTTTGTCTACTGCACGCAGCTGATGCAGGCCGAGTGCCTCGCGAGCGCGTACCGGCTGTGGAAGCGCCAGTGGAAGGGCCCCAAGAAGGAGTACTGCGGCGGTGTTCTGGTGTGGCAGACGAACGACTGCTGGCCCGTGACGAGCTGGTCAATCTGCGACTACTACCTGCGGCCCAAGCACGCGTACTTTACCGTCAAGCGGGAGATGGCGCCGCTGAGCATCGGGATGACGCGGCGGGAGCACAAACACCCCAAGAACAAGTTCACGCGCGTGGACATTGAGACACAGACGCAGATTGAGGTGTGGGGGTCGAACCTCGAGCTCGGGGAGGTGGTGGGCGACTGTGTAGTCAAGGCATGGGACGTCGAGACGGGTGAGGAGACATACTGCGAGACAGTCGATAAGGGGATGAGGCTGCCGGGGAACCAGTCGACGGAGATTGCGGCGTTTGACGTGCCGGTTAAGAAAAAGGCGCGGGGCGAGGAGGAGCGCACCGTCGTTGCGGCGTACCTTTACGGGACCGACGGGAAGCAGCTCGCGCGGTACGTGAACTGGCCTGAGCCGCTGAAGTACCTGCACCTTCAGACGCCGAAGGAGCTGAAGGCTGTGGTGAAGGGTGGGAAGGTGGAGATTAGTGCCGAGGTGCCTGTTAAGGGCGTCGTGGTTGAGTGCGAGGATGAGGAGGTCAAGTTTGGGGATAACATGGTTGATATTGTGCCTGGGGAGGTGGTGGAGATTGCAGTCGAGGGCGCGAAGGAGGGGACAGTGGTTACGACGAGGTACCTTGGGATGACGAGCTAGGGTAATTGGTTGAAACTGGTGTAAGTAGAGAAGGTCTGGCAGGCAGGGACTTGTACGGCAGACTGGAAGGTGAATTATGAATGGCTATAGTTAGAGTTATGTACGTCTTGTTATCTTAGCCGGGAGGCTATCAAGTGGAAGGGGTGACTGAGTTGTGACTCCCTCGAGATATGAGCACATTGTATGTGCGTAGCCATACCCGCTGATAGCTCCCATGCCAAAACTGGGAGCAGGTTGGGGGTCAGTCCTCGCATAGTCTGGTGAGACGAGCTTCCGAACTCCATGTTTGAACTTAACCTAGACTTTTTTCCCCTGTAGTTCCGTCTCTTGCCTTGGGAGTTCTGTAGTTCCTTGTCTTGCCTTTAGCCCGTAGTTGATTCTCTTGTCCTGAGCCCGTAGGTCGTTCTCCTACCTTGAACCCGTAGTCGCGTCCCTTGCCTTGGGATCAGCATACTTCCTTCCCTTGCCATGGGAGGACCCCATGCAAGAGCCGACAGGACAATGTAAGCCCTCTCACTTGTTCCAACAACCCGAGCAGAATGTAAATGATTAGTGGCTAGAACTTGTATTGAAGATGATCGAACACCGCTAATACCAAAAACATACAATAAGACGAGAGTCATCGGAAACCAGCTCACAGAAGCCCATTTAATAACAAAGAGGATGATAAACAGTCGTCTTGATGTCTAGAACAGTTATCTAGCAACGCTAAAATTTCTACTTCCTTCCCGCCCGCGAGATTACAAGCGCATTAACAGAAGAATATCCCCCAACACAAAAGGAAATGTCTAAGAAACCAACTCGTGACGAGCTAAACAAGTCCCAAACCAACGGGATCTCAAACGAAAATATGATGATAAGAAAAAAGGCCCGAGGGGGGGATAATGGGAGGAAACTACACGGTAGAAAAAAGACAGCAGAGAAAGGAAAGCTGGAAGGGGAAACGAAAGTGAATTGGCACGGAGAGGGAGAAACAGGCTAGTCCTGCTTGCTGCCCTCCTCGGCACGGCGGTACTGCACGACGCTGGCGCCGCGCTGGTGCTTCCGCGGGACGAAGGAGCCGATGACGGGGTCCTTGCTCGCCTTGAGGATCTGCTCGTTGTAGCCCTCCGTCGCGTAGGGTCTCGGCGCGAGTTTGGGCCAGTTGACCTGTGGCGTGTTAGCAGGAGTGAACCCCAAAGAAGAGAGACCAAAGGGAGATGGCCGTAGAGCGGTAGACGAAGGGGACATCACTTACGTAGAGCATCCCGTGCGTCGTCACAAAGTGGTAACACCACACCGCAATGAGCAGGAACAAAATCGTAACCACCCGTCGCGGCCAGACATACGCCGCGGGATCCTTCGGCGCAAACATGGCGAACAGCACCACGAAGACGCTAAACGCAAGCACGTACGGCACCGCCTGGATTGTCACGGGCCTCCGATCCGCAAACACGGACCCGGGCCCCATCGGCGCCCTCCCCGGCAGGTACACCCCGAGGAACAAGTCGTACGAGTCCTGCCTCGGCCCGTCCGTAAAGTTGTTCTTAAAGTACCGAGTCACCCCGACCCGCCCGTCGTTCAGCATCCCCGCCTTGGTGCGGGTCCCCGTGCGCGTCATGTCCGTCTTCATGGCGCCGGTGCCCGAGTACGACGACGAGACGACGTCGGCGTTGTCGGCCCAAACGTTGCGGAAGAGGAACTCAAAGTCCGGATCCTCGTCGCGGAAGGCGGCGCCCGCCGGCATGAGGCCCAGCTCCGAGAAGGCGCGGTCGAGCGTGTGCCGCGCGAACATGCTCTGCGCGACGTTGGTGCGGTCCAGGCAGTCCATGCAGTTCGTGCGCATGACGCTCGCCTGCAGGCTCCGGGCCTCGAGCCGACCGTCGTGGCCCCCCGGCATGTCGACGCCGCGGAAGTAGGCCTGCTCCTGCAGGGGCCCCGCGAGCCGCTCGATGAGCTTGTAAGCGCGGTCGAAGCGCATGCCTTTGGTCTCGCTGTGGAAGTCAAAGTAGACGTAGTGCACGCGGTCGAACTCGCTCTCCGACTTGCCGGGCTGCACGAGGTGGAACTTCTCCTGCGTGAGCTGGTTCTGCTCGATCTGGGCCTTGGGCGACGACACGAGCATCTCGACCATGCGCTCGTACGACTGCTTGATCTCCTGCTCGCGCCCGCTCTGGTTCACGAGGTTGATGAGGTAGTTGTCGCCGTAGACCCGGATCTGCTCGTCAAAGTGCAGCTTGGCCGCCGGCAGCGCCGTCTCGATGCCCCGGACCTGGATCTTGGGCGTGTACTTGAGCGCGTTGACCTCGGCCCAGTACGCCGGGACGCTGCCCCGCGTCTGCACGTACGAGATGACCTGCGTCTCCTGCCCGTCCGCGGCCCTCGACGTCCGGCCGTCCTGCACGTCGCTGCCCGCGAACCCGCTGATGCCCTTGTTGCTGTTGTCGTTTAGTATGATTATCTGCTCCGTCTCGTTGTAGTTGGCCGGGTTGCCGTTCTCGTCCAGGCCGCGCGTAAAGTAGCGGGTCCCGCCGCGATGGCGCGACCGCCGCGACACGAGTACCATGGTCAGGGGCTTCCCCTTGAAAGTCGTCGGGCGGATCTCGAGCATGCCGAAGATGACGGGGAGGATGAAGGGGTCGATGCCCGGGTGCGGGCCGGGCAGGCCGCGGCCGCCCTTCATGCGGTAGTCGATGAGGTCGGACTGCACGAATCGGTTCCAGAAGAAGCGGTCATCGGCGCGCATCCACAGCGGTTGCGTTGTGTCGGCCTGGGACTGGCGCTGGAAGGAGTTGGTGATGTCGATCGAGTACGAGAAGTAGATGGGGCCGTTCTTGAGCGAGGCCTGCAACAGCGACATGAAGGCGTCCTCGTCGGGGTCGCGGATCTGCTTCCGGCGCAGGGGCAGGATCTGCGTCGCTAGGACCTTGTAGACCATGTGGCCCTTGAGTCGGCCGACGGGCTGCGACTTGGTTATGACGATAACATACTTGTCTGGGGCGGGTTAGCAGCAGACGGGCACAGGGCAATAGGGGCTGGCCGGTACGCACCGAGCCGGAGCTGGATTATGCCCAGGATGCCGTTTATGCTCATGACCTGGTACGGCCGCGCGCCCAGGTTGGAGGCGCCATGGTCGAGGTGGATATCGCCGGTCGGGCGGTCGATGACGAGGGCGGGAGCATCGGGGGACGACGGAGAGGTAAAGGTGTACGCGCCCTCGGCGATCTGGACGTTGATGTCGCGGTAGGGGAACAATGGCCTCTTGAGGATCGCCATTTTCGAGGAGGAAGTCGTGGGAAGTTGCAGGTGGCGGAAACGATCGCCCAGGAACCAAAGGTTGATCTGTTTCGAGACTGAGCCTCAGTGCGGGATGCTGGGATACACGTATGTACAAGGTGGAAGTACCGGGTTAGCTTCACATGCCAGGTGGACCCTGACAGCGAGTCTGAGAGGACCCCAGCTGAGTCAGCTAGAAGGAGGCGATACCCCTTTGCACCCGCCAGGCAGACAATGACACCTTGGCACCCGCTGCCATAAAGTGCGCAGTTAGTAACCACAGCGCCCCTTCCCAGAAGCCTCGTGACGTGTGGCACCCACCTTCAGCCATTCATGGTCGAGCTGCTAAGGCAGCAGATATTCCACCGCCCCAGCCCATCCGAGCAAGGGCCCCATCAGCGCCGTAATCTCCGTCATTCGTCATCCCAACCAGCAAAACAACCACTCCTTCGCCCCAGCGAGCACCATCCCACCTTTGACACCCAGCAACGACACCCGTCGCCAGTACCAGTCTTTTATTCCCCTCATTACGAGCCCAAACGCCGAGACCACCAGACGCCATCATGAGCACCAGGGGGCCGCCCAACCCGCGAGGCACGAACAGCCGCTTTGCGCAGTTCAAGTTGGTGTTGCTAGGTATGTTGCTCCCCGCCCAGTCTCTGGTGATGTACGTTGCTAACTGAGCGCAGGCGAGTCCGCTGTTGGAAAGGTAATGTGCACCCCGACCGCCTCGACATCGTATGCTCGATCCGCGACTTCTGACATGAAACCAGAGTTCAATAGTCCTGCGATTCGTCAAGGTATGCATGCCGAACGCCATCCCGCGACGCCGACGAGTGCTAACCCCCCTAGGATCAATTCGACTCGTTCCGGGAATCCACCATCGGCGCCGCCTTCCTAACCCAGACCATCTCCCTCGATGAGAACACCACGGTCAAGTTCGAGATATGGGACACGGCCGGCCAGGAGCGCTACAAGTCGCTAGCACCCATGTACTACCGCAACGCCAACTGCGCCGTCGTCGTCTACGACATCACACAAGCCGTGCGTCCCCCGCAGATCCCCTCGCCTCTCGAAGCGGCCTACTAACACATCCCCCCGCAGACGTCTTTGGATAAGGCCAAGTCGTGGGTAAAGGAGCTCCAGCGCCAGGCGAACGAGAACATCATCATCGCTCTGGCGGGCAACAAGCTCGACCTCGTGACGGAACAGCCCGACAAGCGCGCCGTGCCCACGGCCGACGCTGAGGCCTACGCGCGCGAGGCGGGGCTCCTCTTCTTCGAGACGTCGGCGAAGACGGCGGAGAACGTGCGCGACCTGTTTACTGCGATAGCGAAGAAGCTGCCGCTCGACCAGGCCGGCCCGAGGCATGCGAGGCCGGGGCCCGGCAGGGCTGGGGTGAACCTCGCCCCCGAGGGCGCGAATACCAACGTCAGCGGGCCCTGCAGCTGCTAAGGCACTCGACCGTGAGCAAGGTTTAAGTTGCGGTGAGGGCTGGACGCGGCAGCGAGTGAGCTCGTGACGGTCAGCGTTGCGGCGGAGGGCCACGACTGCCCGCGGGACCGACAGGCGTTTGGGAGCCGTGAGGCGGTGTGGGTAGCCATCCGAATCGGGATGGTTGGACGTACGTTCCCCCCGCTTCGATGGGCTCGGGGAACATAATGCAAAGGGAACATCATTGGCCAAGGGGGAAATACTCCCTCGTTACATTTTATCAGTCCCCGTCACTATCGCTTACTTGGAGTTTCCATCACTCATCTGGGGAGCACAGGAGCGGGCCGCGAAGGCGGCTGTGGGGGGCCGGGGATCCGGGGATGAGGCGGAATTGGGAATCGGGACGTTTCTGGTTTTTGTGCTTTTTGTGATATATTTACAGTATGTAATAGAGGCAACCTTGCAAATGCTTTTGCCAGCGAGTTGACTTCAGCGCGTGTGTCTGCATGTGCTTGGGTGAGCTTGTGAGACTCGGACGGGAGACATCTTGCAAGTTAAACTTCCGCCTTGCTTGCATGCTTATCAGTAAAGAGATTTGGCAGTTTCGAGCACTCGAGTTGGGGTTGATCATTCCCGAGCATTTCCTCATCACGGTGGTGTCATCTGCCATCCAAGTTATGAGGTACCTCAGACCTCGGGCTCGGCAGATGACGGAATGACCCGGCCAGAGCTTAATTACCCGAGGCTTCTCCGCCGCCAATTTTCCCAACCCGCACCACGGGAGATATTTACGATATCGATCCGATCCGATCTCCCCATCAACCAAGGCCTCAGCGGCATAGCAACCCTTTATACCCCCATTTCCCCCTCTCTCACCCCCGAAAGGCTCCTCATGTTGCGGACGTCGCTTCGAACCGTGAGGACGCTGGGCGGCGCCCCCGCCGTCGGGCGGGTCGCCCTCTCGGGTCCTCGGGTAGCTGTCACGCGGGTGCGTCTTTTCCATCGGAGCTCCTGGGCGGGATCCCGGGGTCATCAATTGATGTGTGTTTACTGACGCCCAGCTGCAGAGGTACTTTGCGGACGACAAGAAGCCCTCGATCAACAGCGACAAGCCCAGCGGGCGCCTCGACGCCACGCTATCCACCGACGCGACGCCCAAGAGCAGCGTCGGCCCCGACGCCACGGAGACCCCCCCCGGCCCGACGCCCACGCCCCCCGGCGAGACCGGCAAGCCCAAGAAGGGCATCCTCCGGCGCCTCCGCAACTTCGTCTTCACGCTGACGGTGCTCGGGGCGCTGGGCTTTGGCGGCGGCGTGTGGTACGCGCGTATCAACGACAAGTTCCACGACGCCTTCACCGAGTACGTGCCGTTCGGCGAGCAGGCGGTGCTCTTCCTTGAGGAGCTCGACTTCCGGCGGCGATTCCCGGATAGCGCGGACCGCACGGTGCCCACCGGGCAGGTGACGGTCCCCGCGGCGAGCGGCGCCTCGTGGAGGGTCGCCGACGGCGGCGAGGTCGGGCGGCGGTCCAGCGCCGTGAGCAAGGCGCGGACCAAGGAGCACGTCGCGGAGCTGAGCGAGGCGTCGGAGGCGCAGAAGAAGGCTCAGGACGTCAAGTCGCCCGTCCCGTCCCCGGACAAGGCCGTCGAGAAGACGGACGGGCCGGCCAAGCTCGATCCCGTCGCGGCCTTCTCGGCGAAGCCGGCCGAGTCTGGGACCAAGTCGTCGGAGCCCGACTTCACGGCCCCTGAGGTCAACGAGCCGTCGCGGTTCCCGCCCCTGAGGCCGATTGACCCCATCAACGTGGCGGACGCCAAGGAGCCCATCGTGCAGGACCTCGTCCGCATGCTCAACGACCTCATCACCGTCATCAACGCCGACAAGGCGCACGACCGCTACGGCAGCACCGTCAGCAAGGCCAAGGACGACGTGGCCAAGGTGGGCCGCAAGCTCGCGGCCATGCGCGACGACATTGAGAAGCGGTCGGCGGTCGAGGTCAAGGCCAAGATGGACGAGTTCGACAGCGCCGCCACGGCGCTGGTTGACCGCGTCGAGAAGGCCATGGCGACGCAGGAGGCCACGTGGAGGGTGGAGTTCGAGGAGGAGATGAACCGCGTCAAGGCGGGCTACGACGACAAGGTCAAGGTTCTGCTCGAGCGTGAGAAGATGCTGCAGGACGAGAAGACGACGACGAGGCTCCTCGAGCAGGCGCTCGCGCTCAAGAAGGAGTTCGTCGGCGAGGTGCAGGCGCAGGTGGAGCAGGAGCGCGAGGGCCGCCTCGGCAAGCTCGACGCGCTGTCGTCGGCCGTCAAGGAGCTCGAGGGCCTGGCGGCGGGGTGGAACGACGTCGTCGACGCCAACATCAAGACGCAGCACCTGCACGTCGCGGTGCAGGCCGTCCGCGCTTCGCTCGAGGACGGCGCGCACTCGCGCCCCTTCGTCAAGGAGCTGGTGGCCCTGAAGCACGTCGCGGACGGGGACCCCGTCGTCGACGCGGCCATCGCGTCCATCAACCCGACAGCCTACCAGAAGGGCGTCGCCACCCCGTCGCAGCTCGTCGACCGGTTCCGGCGCGTGGCGGGCGAGGTGCGCAAGGCGTCGCTGCTGCCCGAGGACGCGGGCGTGGCGAGCCACGCGACGAGCTGGGCGCTGAGCAAGGTCATGTTCAAGAAGGAGGGGCTCGCGGCGGGCGACGACGTCGAGAGCGTGCTGGGGAGGGCGCAGACGTTCCTCGAGGAGGGGGACCTCGACTCTGCTGCGCGGGAGGTGAACGGGCTCGAGGGGTGGGCGCGGACGCTGAGCAAGGACTGGCTTGGGGAGGTGAGGAAGGTGCTGGAGGTGAGGCAAGCTCTCGAGGTATGTATTCCCCTTTTCTGCTTGACGTAGTTATGGTGGTGATGGTGTTTTCTACGGGGAATCTGGTGCTAACTGTTTACAGGTTGTCTCGACGGAGGCGAGGTTACAGAGCCTGAGGCTCGACTAAAGGTGTGGCGGACGGCTAACGGGCGGGATTTCCTTTGTTGGTTGTGTACAGTAGCCGGTATAGACAGGCATGAGCTAGGCATCAAAAATGTAGATGTTAAAAGGACGTTCTTGCTCTGCAGGTCGAGCAACGTACGCTTCGATGTGACGTATGGCGGTGACTCGCTGAATCCAGCTGTGGTCGGCGTCGCATCCAGCGGGGGCGCGGGGTAGTTAATATGTGACAGCACAGTGTAATGCACCCAGCCGCCCGCTAATTTTCCAACCGGCGGAGCACCCCAACACCCCAACTCACCTCGCTCCTTCCGGTCCGTCCGCGTTCTTCACGAACCAACATCACCAGAATGCCATCATGACCTCCCTTCTCCGACGGCTCTCCGCCGTCCCGAGGCGGGCGTGCCACCCCACGGGCCCCGTCCCCCGTGCCGGGTCCCGCGTCGGGCCCCGCGCCCGCCGCGTGGCAACGCTCTCGCGGACCTACGACGACGCGATCCAGCTCCTCGAGACGCTGCAGTCCAACTCGGCCATTAAGGGCCTCTTCAACCCCGGCGACGCGTCCCCCGGCCCCGCGACCGCCCCCTCGCCCGCCTCCCCGCCGCCCGCCCTCAACGACCGCGCCATTCCCGAGATGCACGCGTGGCTCGCCAAGGCCGGCATCGACGCCGCGACCGTCCCCTTCCGCGCCATCCACGTCGCCGGCACAAAGGGCAAGGGCACGACCGCCGCCTACGCGTCCAGCATACTCCGCGAGAGCCTCAAGCGCTCGGGCGACCGCGTGGGGCTGTACACCTCGCCGCACCTCGTCAACGTGCGGGAGCGCATCTACCTCGACGGGAGGCGCATCCGCCAGGACGAGTTCGCGCGGTACTTCTTCGAGGTGTGGGACGCGGTCGGGTGCGCGCCGGCGGAGGACCCCGGGGGCGGCGGGCTCTGCGCCGACGGGCGGGTGCGGCCGTTTTACTTCCGGTTCCTGACGATCCTGGCGTTTCACGTCTTTCTGCGCGAGGGGATACGGGACTTGGTTGTCGAGTGTGGGATCGGGGGGGAGTACGACGCGACCAACGTGCTTCCCGCGAGCGCCGTCTCCGCGTCGGTCATCACGCACCTGGAGCTCGACCACACCGCCATGCTGGGGAACACCCTCGAGTCCATCGCCTGGCACAAGTCCGGCATATTCCGCCGCGGCGTCCCGGCCTTCACCCGGCCCCAGCCCTCCGCCGCAATGGAAGTCCTGCGCGCCCGCGCGATGGAAAAGGGCACGGGGCTGACCGTCATCTCCGACGCCGAGGCCGACCGCTGGGACGCCCCCTCCGCGGACCCCTTCGCAAGGGACAACCGCTCCCTCGCCTCCGCGGCGGCGCACTACCACCTCGTGGGGACCATCGAGCCCCTCCCGGCCCGGACGCTCACCTGGACCCGGAACGCGATACGGCAGTGCAAGATGCGGGGGCGCGCGCAGGTCGTCCGGCGCGGGGACGCGAGGCTCCTCGTCGACGGGGCGCACACGCCCGAGAGCGTGGCGCGGATCGGGGCCTGGTTCGCGGGGTGGGACGAGCGGCGCGCGAAGCACGCCGGGGCGGCTGCGCGGCGGGCGCGGCGGGGGGCGGCACCGGGAGACTTGGAGGTGGACGCCGAGGACGGGGAGGACCTGGTGCGGCCCAGGCAGGTGCTGGTCTTCAACCAGCAGGAGAGGGACGCCAAGGCGCTGCTGGAGGCGCTGCTGCTGGCCGTCCCGGCGGGGACGTTTGACGAGGCCATCTTCACGAGGAACGAGGCCGAGGGCGGGGGCCGGGACGATGGGGTGCAGAGGGAGTGCGCGGAGCTCATGGGGCGAATGTCGCCCCTCGGCACGACCGTCACCGTCTGCGCGAACGTTGGGGAGGCGATGGCGAGAGTGGATGGCTTCGACGGCAAGTCGAGGGTCCTGGTTACGGGGAGCATGTATCTTGTTGGGGCGGTGCTGAAAATAACTGAGCCGGACCCTGATTAAGCGGGAGGTATGTCTTTCTTGTTGCTGAGCGGGATGTGGGGGGTGGTGGTGGTTGGGGTGTTCGTCATGTTGATGGGGCGTGTGGTTTGTAGAATTGTGTTGCTTGACTACACCATGCCGGAAATCTATGCTGCAATAAAAAAAAACATGAATTGACATATCTTCCCTTATATTTTGGAAATCCTCGATTTCTGCTTGTGGGAGCCGAGGAATACTGCGCGTACTCGTGGGTGAAGCTAACAAGCGACGCTTCTCATCCGCGACTGAGCAAGTTATCGCGGGGACATCTCCCACCTCACATCTCCCATCCGCCAAATTTCCTCCCTCCCACAATCACGCCCCCTCCCGCCTATCCGACAATGCGCCCCCACATCCGGCCGCGCGCCATCCAGAATATCACCACCCGATCCCTCCACACAAAAGTCGAGCGAAGCTACAATGTAAGTCCGACCGCGTTTCCGCGGGTCCCCACTCCGACGGTCGGGGCGTTGACTGATTCCGGGTAGGACGTCATCGGGCTGCTCAACTCGACGCAGATTGGGTTCCGCGCGCTGGAGGAGCGGCGGCGGACGGGGTATCGGCCTAGCGAGGTTGAGATGGTGCAGATGAGGGGGTGGCTTCGGGACCTTGGGTACTCTGTGCGTTCTTCCCTCCCCCTTCCCCCCATCCCCGTCTCACTGAACCCCCCATCCCCCATCTCTCTACCTCCCATCTACGTGTCATATACCATGTTTCTCCCGTCTAACACCCACAGCCCGCCGACCTCAACCGCCTTAATGTCATCCACATAGCCGGCACAAAAGGCAAAGGCTCAACCTCGTCTCTAACTTCCTCCATCCTCAACGCCCACCGCCTCTCCCTCTCCACCCCCCGGAAAATAGGCCTCTACACCTCCCCGCACCTCACCACCGTCCGCGAGCGCATCCGCCTCAACGAGGTCCCCATCTCCCCCGCCCTCTTCGCGCGGTACCTCTCCGAAGTATGGGACGCCATACCCGGCGAGAAGCCCGGGTACTTCCGGCTCTTGACGCTGCTTTCCATGCACGTGTTCATGGCGGAGGGGGTCGATGCCGCGGTTTATGAGGTGGGTGTTGGGGGCGAGTTTGATGCTACGAACGTGTTTGAGGGGCCCGTGGCCACGGGGGTGGTGTCGCTCGGGATTGACCATGTCGGGACGTTGGGGGGTACGCTTCCTGAGATTGCGTGGCACAAAGCGGGGATTATGAAGCGCGGGGCGCCCGCGTTTACGGTCCCGCAGGAGGACGAGGCAATGCGTGTTTTGAAGGAGCGGGCGGAGGAGAGGGGCACGGAGCTGGTCGAGGTCACGACGCACCCCGGGCTGAAGAGCGTCCGGGTACGGCCCGACGAGGAGTTCCAAAGGAGGAACGCCTCGATGGCCATCCAACTTTCCGCGGCACTGATGAAGAAGCTGGGCGTCGAAATGGATATCAAGGACACGCTGCCAAAGGAGGTGGTGAGGGGCATAGAAGACGTCAAGTGGCGCGGCCGGTGCGAGACGCTCGTTGCCGGGGGACAGACGTGGTGCCTTGACGGGGCGCATACGGAGGAGAGCCTTGGGATTGCGTGCCGGTGGTTCGGGCGCGTCTCGCAGGAGAGGTGAGAGCATTCCCTACCTCATAGTGTCTGCTTCTGGGGCTCCTCTGCTTCTGGGGTTTGTCTGTTTCCGAGACTGACGCGCCCAGGGACGTGCCGTGCGCGCTTGTCTTTAACCAGCAGTCCGACAGGGACGCGGACGACATGCTGCGCCTCGTGCACCGGAACCTCGCCGAGAGCAAGACGGTAGTCAAGTACGCCGTGTTCTGCACGAACGTAACCTACAAAGACACCACCACGAAGCCCGGTACGCACCTCCCCCCTTCCACTTCCCTCCCCTCCCCTCCCCACCCCGCAAAGCCGCAATCCCGAACATGGTGCTAACCGTTCAGAACTCGTAAACACAAACGTCGACCCAGCCACCGTCTCAAAACTCACCCTCCAAAACTCCCTGGCCGAGACTTGGCGCGCACTCGAGCCGGAGACGGAAGTCGTGGTCGCGCCGTCCATCGAGGAGGCAGCGGGGTATCTCCAGGGCAAGGAGGAGCTGCAGGTCTTTGTCACGGGGAGCTTGCATCTAGTTGGGGGGGCGTTGACTGTTTTGGAGGGGGAGGAGTCGGGGTTGGAGTTTGGGGGGAGGTAACGCCCCCTTCCTGTTTGCCTCGTGAGGTTGATTTCCCCTGATTGAAGGGCGGTCGACTCTCCGCTACTGCACGAACTGCCGTCCTTGTACACTACTAGACTAGCATGAAGAGATCTTACCATATTGGGGCTTTAACAAGACCCAGAACCGCCACATATGGAGTCTAAGGGAAGAGAACAAGAGTTAGAGTAATAATGATGGTCAAGAACTAGAGGCAGAGCAGCAGGGGACGCTAGAACAGAACACCCGTATCAATACATGCTATAAGTGATGTGACGACACCAAGGCTGATCTGAGTAGATCCCCAGCTTAACCATTGGTGAAACTGCTCCTTGGCTCACCCAGCGAGCCTGTAAGGGTTGGCTGGCATACAATGTATGTGCCATGGGCATCGCGTAGCAAGTAGAGGTGTAAAGTCGAATCTTGCGCTTGGGTTGGATTGAGAGATGTGATGGATATTGACAATAGCGGGATCGTCGGAGGTGGGTTCTTTGAAGGCTCTTTCATTGGGATGAGTTTCTGATGATAACGAGTATGGGCCACCTGTGCTGATAATGAAGGTACTGTCGGGAGGATGCTCCGGATATGCAGGTCTTCTCAAGACGCAGCTCACTTTGCCATCCACGACATGCCGAGAAGATATATTCATGATATTCATCCTATTCATACACCCATAGGTATCAACACAAAACCACAAAGGGAACATCACCAAGACCTGTACTGTATACCAAGGCCACCCCAACCCCAGACCCGCACCCCCCTTCCCCTACAACCTCTTCCTCTCCGCACCCCCCACCCTCGTCCTCCAAACACAACAGACACTCTTCGCCTCACACCACCCCTTCACCTCCCCCGCCGAAACCTCCCCATCGAACCCAACCCCGTCCAAGCCCCCCGTATTCAACCACGCCGCCAGGTCCTCCACAATAACACTCTCGTACATCAGCATCCTCTCCCACCAACTGGGCTCCCCCGGGTCCCCGGACCGCGGCGCGGTGGTCACGGCTTTGGTGATGTACGCGTGGAGCGTCGCCTCCTCTGTTGTGGGGGCGAGGGCGAGGGAGTCGTCCGTTGGGAGTGAGACGTCGTGGGGGTCGGGGGAGGAGAAGATTGGCTCTGGGGAGGAGGGCGCGGAGTCTGTGTCGGGGATTTCGAGGACGGGAGCTTTCTTGCGGGGGGTTGACGGAGCGGGCTTTGCAGGGGCGGGTTTCTTGGGGGCCACGGCTGGTGCTGCCGCGGCTTTCCGGGGCCGGCCTCGGGGCCTCTTCGCCGGGACGGGTTCAGAAGCAGTTGACTCCGTAGCGAGCGCAGTTCCGGAGACGGGACTATTCTTCCGGGGTCGCCCGCGAGGTCTCTTCACTGGCTCAACCACCGCCTGTGCAGCCGGCTCGGGCGCCTCACCAACGTCTCCCTCTGCCACCGCCGCCGAACCCGTCGAGTAAGCCCTCACCCCCGCCCCCGGCCCCCGCTGATATTTACTCGTCCAGCACTCATCCAACAGCGAAACCATCCCCGCGCGCTTCTTAACAGGCTTGAACCCGTACGCAGCCACCTGCCTCGCCAGCTGCGCGTCCGTGTACAGCTCGAACCGGGGCTTCTCGAGCGCCGTGTACCCGGGGGCCCTGGTGGGGGACTCGATCTGCGCGCTCGGCAGCGGGACGGGGTGTGCGGGGTTCGTCTCATAGATGCTTGATAGGCGCTTTTGGGAGCTGGGCGGGGGGCTTGTTGAGCTCATGGGTCCTAGGAGGGGGTCGTGGACGATTGCGGGTGGCGAAGGCTGCTTCGAGACGGATTGTGAGGTAGCTTTGAGCGAGGGTGCCGTCCCCAGGGTGCTCGACGTTGTTTTCGACACCGACGAGCTTGCACCAGGCCGGCTAGATACACCCGTAGACGGCCTCTGAGACGCCCTTTCGGGATTCACGTATCCAAAGGGATTAGAGTCATCCGACACGACCTGCCCACCCGGAGAATCCTCCACCAAATCGACAACCTCAAGATGGAGCAGCTCCCCCTCCGCGTCCCGCGCCCCAGCAATCCACAGCTTGGGCTGCACCTCCGGCGGCTCAATAGCATCGCTATTGATAGGCGTCACGTACTCCTCCTCGATCACCGACATGCTGTCCCTCAGCCTCGGGAGCTCGGGTTCCGCGGCGCGATCCTGCTCGCGCACCAGCTGGCTCGAGGTCCCAAAAACAAAGTCCTGCTGCGCGACCTGCTTCATCGCCGCTTCGGGGGAGTAAAGGACCATTCGCGGGTCCTCCTTTTTCGGGGCCTTGGGTTTGCGCTTGGTGGTCCTCTTGGCTTTGGGCCTAGCGGGTTCTGTGACAGGCCCGGCAGCCGAAGGGTCTGCCGGCTCCGGGGGTGGGAGCCCAGACTCTTCTAACGCGTACGCCTCAGTCGCCAGCCCCGTTATCGTCCGTGCCTTCTTCTTCGGCGCCTTCGCCTTCGGCGGGAACGCCGCCGGCAGCGGCGGCGGCGCCATGACATTCGCGCCGTTGGTCGACACCATCTCGATTAACTTCCGCTTCTTAAAGACAGCCTGCGCGTCGCCCGGCTCAGGCGTTAGACACAGGTCATCTTCCAGCTCGTACCCATACGTCTCCTTTAGACTCTGGAATATGTCTCGGGGTCTATCCGTGCCCGGGGATTTGCTGGTCGAGGACAGGAGCTCGATGATGTCCGACGAGCGGGAGCCGAATTCCCTGACCGTGTCTTTCGGGGGTGGAGTCCAGGCTCCCCTCCTACTTAGGGCGGTCTCGATGTTCAGGGGCTCTTCGGGTTTTTCGGCGGTCTCAACGGGTTGTCTGGAACGGGCGGGTTCGGATTGGGCTTTGAAGTGTCGACTGACAGCCCCGGTCTGTTTCCTGCGCGGTTTCGGCGGCTTCGGGTCTGACGTCTCGGTTGTCGCGTCTTCTGTAGGTGCATCTGCCGTGGAATTTTGCGCGGCCTTTTTGGTTCCGCTGCTTCTTGTGCGAGGAGCTTTTCCGTCGGCCGGGGCCTTCTTCGACTGGGCATCTCCTCGAGGCACGGCCGCAAAGTCCACTGGATCTATCTCGACCAGAGACGCATCGGCCGTGTTGTCCGCATCGTCCTCAGCGCAAGGCTGCTCCTTGTTCGCAACAGCCGCGCGCCCCTTCCCCAGATTACCCCGCCACCCGCTCTCAACCGTCCTGGAGAGTGTGTTTCGCGTTAACGACTGTGACGCAGGACGGGGCTCCTGAGTCACGAGCTCTTCGAGGGTCGGAAATTCAGGCGACGACAAGCGACCGATGGCCGGCGACCCGCGCGTGGCGACGGCGGGGGACGAGCTGAGGTATATGGTGTTCGACATCGCGGGCTGAAGGCGGGATACTCGAGTGCGCCGGGCGCACCTCAGGGCTGTGATTCGCAACAGCGTGGACGAGGGCCCCGTGGGGTCGCAGGTATCGCGGCAAGCAAGTCGTCGGAATCGATAGCCAGAAGATAAGACACAAAGTGGAGCCGCCAAAGACCGCCACCGAGCAAAACAATGGTAGCGCCGAGAAAGTCCGTAAACATTGACACGGCCTGCCAGCCAAAGGGCGCGACATCTTCGCGCGGTCACCTGACCCCACCCCGCCGGCAAAGTGGATCCCCAGACCTCCTCTCCATCACGTGAGGTACCAGCGGATCCCTGGGACCAGCGAGCCCTCCGCCCCCCACCAAAATTTGAGGACGAAATACTTTCCCTACCTGCGAACTTTACTCCCGTCACAACTTGACCAGCAAGAAACCCTCCCCGTCAAGCCAACCTCCAAAACCACCGCCAAAATGGAAAACGACAAGGGAGAAGTCGTCGACCTGTACGCCTCCCCTCCCCGAAGCCTCGACCTCGCGAAAGGAAGACGGATTTGCTAACTCGGTGCCCTCAGCTACGTCCCGCGCAAGTGCAGCGCCACGAACCGCATCATCAAGGCCAAGGACCACGCCTCGGTCCAGATCTCGGTCGCGACGGTTGACGAGAACGGCCGCGCGGTCCAGGGCGAGAACGTCGTCTACGCGCTCTGCGGGTTCGTCAGGGCGATGGGCGAGAGCGACGACTCGCTCAACAGGCTGGCCCAGCGTGACGGGCTCGTCAAGAACGTCTGGAGCGGCATGCGCTAAGCGGGGTATTTCTGGTGTGGGAAAATTTGGGAGGCAAATGGGAGGAGGCGTAACGAGGTATGTGAGTTTCCCCGCGGTAAGGTGTGGCTGTGGATTGGGAGACGAAGTGCTGACGTCGGTAGAGGCAGGGTTATTATGCTGATGCATTGAGGTTTCTGTCAATCTGGAATTAGAGTTGGCGGGCATGAGACGGCCGCCTCTCGGCGTCTGGTTTCTTATATGGAATGCATTTGAAGCCAGTGACCAGTGTCTGCTCCCAGGCCCTGGCACGTCGCGTCGAATGGTTCGCCCCGAGTCCGAAGACACCAGATGCTTCGGGTTCTACGTCCCCCGCTGCCCAACGGTACGATGCGGCGTTACTCGATTCCGATCTCGGCGCTGGGCGGTACTGGACAGAGCATCTGGGGTACGACGGCGAACTGCGTTCGCGGCGTGCCAGGGAGACCGACGTGAAACTATATCCGAACGAACATTCTCCCCGACCCTCTCGAATTTCCCGTGTACACCCGGCTAAGAATCGTCTCTCGGACGGGGCCAACCGGCCTCACTATGTCCGAGGGAGACGATTCTGGGACTCTCTGACAAGGTCCTATGTCGAAGATTGATCACCGGCCTGAAAAAAGCCGCGATAGATAAGGTTACTATCGTGGTACAGATGCGGGTTGGACATTTTTCCTTTCCATTGTGCACTTTTTGTACGGGCGTGTCCGTCTCTGGCAGTCTCGTCTCCCCTCTGCCCTGAACCCTGTGAAGGCCCGGTAGCGTCGGGCCAGCCGTCAGGTCTCGGACCATGTTAGCCTTGTCGTGACCCACCTTGCTATGTAGTTAATCCATCAGTACTTCCCACCCTCTGATGTTCCGCCTAATGTGTATGATTTCCAGACCTGCCAGCGAGATGGGCGGATGGACCCGCGTTGATCTTCGAGTCAGATTCCCCCGAGGCGGAGGGGCGGTAGGACTGTTCCCAGTTTCCCCGGCGGGTGCCTTGGGAGATTGCATGGGGGGAGGGTCTCGCGAAACACATCTTTCTTCCCAAGCTCCTGGTCGAGCCTAATCTGATCGCCGAACCGGTTCAACCCGCACTCCACGATGGGCAAGGAAAATAAGTTCCTTTGTATGGTTTGTGTCTCATCCACATGGTTCGTTCTTCAAGATGAGGGAATGTGATCGAGAGTAGGCCCGCCAGGGCCTCCAACATCCGGTAGATGAACTCCTTGTGCGCAACATCTTCCCAGACTGTCTGTTTCTGAATCAATGCCAGAGCAGCTGTAGTTCCGCGAGAATTGAGACTGGCAGTTCCCCATGTCCTGAACCCCGAGGTCGATAGCATACCGTGCAGAATCAACGACGCACTGTCACGCTCCGCTGCCTAACGGCGCGACCAGAACCCTGAGCAACGACGACATCAGCGATCCAACCATCAACGGCGAGTTCATCCTCTGAAGCTCACGATTCTTACCCCGACCCCAATTCCCAAGGCAACAGAGGCATCCACCGATATATTCTTCCCCGTCACCCGTACGGGCCGTACCCCACCGGGATCGCACGGCACCTCCCGGCAACTCACCTTCGTCACCTCACTCACCCCAAGCATCGCACCGCACCCATCTACCAGCCCGGCACTCACTTCGTCCCAGAGCCGCGTGTCTTACTCTGTTCCACCCCACGATCCGCTGCCGCAACTCCGCCACTTTATCCGCTGAACCAAGCTGCCACCGGCCCCAAGAGGAAGGTCTCACGACGGACCATTCCCGACCTGCGCCGGCCCGTCGAAGAAGCCTGAGAGCCAGTCGCCTCAAGGGCATTTCTTCTGTTACACCCGAGATATTTCTCATTTAGACGGCCTACGTACGGGAGTGCCGCTCGGGAACCAACAAGACGACTGCAGAGCCCCGCTGTGAGATACCCTACATCGCGCCCGACGCCTCGCCTCTCAAAACGCCATCCCCGGACCATCACTTTCCCTTACCCCCAACGACACCCGCGGTACCAATACCCCCGACACCATGTCCCCCGCAACCTGGCGGCCCCTCCCCTTCCCACGCACCGGCCTCCCCCACCTCCTAACCTCCACCCGCTTCGCCTCCAGCTCCTACACGATCCACGTGACGGACCTCGCCCACCTCTGGACCGAGTCCCTCGACCGGCGCCCCATAATCCTGCGCGCCCTCAAGGAAGATGCGAGCATCGACCCCAGCGACGGCGAGGAGAACATGGCGTCCTTCTTGAAGTGCCTCCGCGCGGCGTTTGACCCCTCGGACGCTATGCACCGCCTCACGACCGTCTCGCTTTCTCCGTCGGATGGGGATGGGCCGGCGGGGAGGGATGGGCTGGTTCTTACTGCGACGTGCGAGCTTCCAAAGGAGCTCTCGTCCAAGCCGCTTACGTGGCACATGTACCTCCGGAAGCAATCCCCAGAAGCGACCGCAACGGAACTCGTCCTGCCGCTTGCAGAGAGTCACCTCGCGCAGCGGTCCCGCGTTGAGGCGCTAGCTGAGGTAATCCGGCAAAAGGACGCGCTGGTGTCGAAGATGCTGGACAAGCTCGAGGCGACGGGCACGCCGCTCGAGCACGTCTTCACCGCGCTTGGGACGCGGCGGAAGGTGTCGAGGGAGCAGGCTGAGGCGAGGGTCAAGGGGCTTGCGCCGTTTGATCTTAAGACGTGGGAGGCGGGGAGCGGTGGGGGGAGGCAGGGGGGCGTGGATGGGGTTGTTGAGGGGGTGTTTGGCTCGGGACTTGAGTATACGACTAGCGAGGAGGCGGGGCGGTATGCAGAGGGGCTGGGGAGTTGGTGGAGGGATGTGGGGAGCGTGGAGAGTGGGCCGCGGGAGGATGATCGCGAGTCAACGGTTGGGAAGAGGACGGCGCCGTCGTCGTCGTCGACCGAGTCGCAGGGGAAGTCGCCCCAGCGGAGCAAGGAGTCGAGGACTCGAGAAGACGACGTGACGGCGTCTGAGACGGGCAGCGACGACGAGGCGCCGAAGCCGCCGCCTACCCGGAGACTAGGCGCCATCGGCGGCACGAGGCCGAAGCCGAAGACCCAAGCCCCGCCCCCGGATGACGAACCGACGGCGTCTGAATCGGATGGCGGCACGGGTGGTCCTGCTGAGGAGGGGGACGCCCCGGAGCGCCCGCCCCCGAAGAGTCCCGAGCCGCTTCCTGTCCGCGGACAAGCTCGCAGTCCCCCGGGGAGCGCTACGGCTTCAGAGGACGAGGCGCCCGCGCGGGCGTCGTCTGCGAAGAGGGGCCGGGGCGGGATAGGTAGGATAGGGGGCGTGAGGCAGCGCAGGGGGGCGACTGAGGACGCCGAGGGGAGCGAGGGTGGGAATGGTCCGGGAGCCAAGGAGGATGTTAAGGAGGAGGCGAAGCCTGAGAGGAAGGTAATTGCGAGGCCAGTGAAGAAGAAGCGGAAGTTCTGAAGATGCGGGGGCCGTGGCTATAATGGTGGAATCTGCTTCGAAGGGTTGGAAGGGCCTTGGAAACAGCGGCATATATGTCCGGGGATCTCTTCGATTTAGCGCAGCCCGTGGAGGCTCAAGATATCAATTTCAATCTCCTCCACCAGGAAGAGCCTGACATATCAACTCTTGGACCCAGGCGACGCGGCTCGTAGAGTCTCCAAGCAGCGAAACGGCGAAACGCCACCTGAACGCCAGTTCAAGTCACACGCGAGCCCGACGCAGCCCGACGACCGAGCCGAGGAACCGGCCCTCGCGCCGTCTCCCACCGTCCGGCATGGACATGGGACGAGCGAATCGCGGCGATGCAATATGCTTGGATCAACCCCGTGCCGGTGGAGGCGAAAAGGGTTGGGCCGGGCAACCCCGGGCCATCTACGCGTCCCACTCCCCCTTCCATGGGATAGGGAGGGGCGTTGCGAATCGAGTCTCCCCCGACCCCCCATCCAGCGGAATGGATAACCGCGCCTCGTCTGTTCATTTGGCCCCGCGGGATCCCCCTTCTTAGGTGTTCTGTCTTGGGGAAATTCCACGGCCCGAGACACACTCTTCGTCTTAACTCTTGTCTTGGAGATAAACCCTCCGCAACGCATCGGCATGCAATAGCACGTCCCACCACCTCAGAGTTTCAGGTTCTTTTTTCACCTCCCTCACATCCCCTTACCTTACCCTGCCCTGCCCTAACTCACTTCTCGCCGCGGAGAGTAGCAGGGTCACGCTACGCAACGGTCAAACTCCGAGACACCTCCCCCTCACCCGTTTCTAGAAGGCAGTACCCCTCCGCCTCAGGGTCTGTATCCGGGACCTCTCCGCGCCCGGGAGCGCATGGTGGCACCGCGCCTCACCGAGGAGACCTCTCACACGCCATCCCGTCCCCCCGCGCGTAAGGGCGTAACGCGGCCGATGTGCGCCATGCCCTCCCATTACAAGCGACGCTCCAAGCGGCAGTTCACAGGCGGTGGTCCACAAGCGGCTCCTAGACGTCTCAACCACCGGATGTGCCTCCAATCGGCATCCGCACCCGGAGGAGGCCCCAACACTCACCGTGGCGAGCCAGTTGAAAAACGTGAATGGGGTTCTGGACGAGACTGTCGGCGCCTCGACCATCCAGACGTCGCACTCGTGTAACGCCCCCATCCCCTCGCTCCCCTTCCCCCATCTGGATTCCCCGTGACGGGGTGCGTGGGCCGGTAAGGCCCCGTACCGTCTGATATATCAGATCCCCTCGTCCCACGATCCGTGTAACGCGAGGGCGTCACCTCGAAGACGGCGTGTGACGCACCTCCCAAAACCGTCGATTCGCCGAGAACTGCCGGCGGAGACCACGCTGGGACCACTTCAAGACCGCACGGGGATCGCACTGGGACTACACGCGAAGACGCCGGGTCCGCTCGGGCCCGGTGCGGGACTCGTCACCGGGCACCGAGGCCCACCGAGGTAGTGGCTCGGGGCTCGGTGTGGGGTGTCAGGCGGGACGGCGGGGCCCCGCGCGGTGTGTATGTCCCACGGGCTCGAGTGTGCGTTTGTCTTTCCTTTTCCTCCGTCTCCCGGTCCCTTCCTTTATCACGTTGTAACTCTGTCTCTTTGTCCCGCGTCGCTTCTGCGAGGGCCCTTTACAGCAGTATCGATCCTCGGTAAACCTCTCAGGGGCCTTCCGTCTTTTCCACCTCAGACGACCGTTTCGACATCCGTCATCTCCCCATCATGCGAACACACCAGCCCGTTTGCGCTCCCTGCTGAGCAGAGTGCTCGGCAGGACCGTCTCATACAGAGCAGCGGCGGCCCTCTCAGGAACCTCCCATGAGCCCTTTCGTATTCCACTTCCCTCAAACCACCGTTTCAACACCCATCATCCCCCCGTCATGCGAACAACCCAACCCCGTTTGCAACCTCCCCTCGCTCCCACCCGCCCCTCCAGCCCGCATTGCCACGCCATCCCGCATCAATAATCCCCACCAGCCCGTCCTCCCCTTACCCTCGCCTCGCCTCGCCTCGCCTCGCCTCCCCACCCACAACGCAAACGCCCATTCCCCGTCCCATGCAGCGCCCCGGCTTCCACCTCTCGGGAATATATCCCAGATCGCGGCCCTTTTTCCCAGTGTCAGATCCGGCAGGCTCGCTGCAGGGAAGCGGGCGGGCATGCGCGTCGACGTTTTTGGGTGGCTCTGGCTCCGGGAACCGGGTCGTTCGTTTACGAACAATGAGCGGGAGGGGCCATGGGACTGGAGGGGGCATTCCAGGGGACAGATGGCGAATGGACAGGCGGGGGCAGACGGGAGACCTGCACTGTTGGTTGTAGGCTGGAAGGCTGTCGGGGCGGAGACGTAACCACTGCCCTCAGGCCGTCGAGACGCGGGCCTTGCGTCCCAAAAGCAAAGAACATCAGTCACCTCTGTCGCCTCAACACGTTAGTCCTGACTCCCTAACTCCATAACCTACCTCCTTACACGACTCTAGACGATCTACCGCCTCTGACGATCCCCGACGCCTCGTAGCAAAACCCCGACCCATCGTGATCGGCAGCGCAGCGTAGCGCACACCGTTATCCGTCTCGCCCGCGTCCGCGTAGCGCCCGCATATCCCACCGCATGCCGCGTGCCCTCACCTACAGCGTTCCATCTGACGCCCCCCTTACGACAGGCTTCCACCCACGCCCCCCTTCTCACATGCCCTTTGCTACTTCAAACGAGCCGGACGGCAACCGATCCATTCCCCCTTCTAGACGTCCGCGAGGACGGGTAAAGGAGAAGCCGGCGCCCCCTCGGATATAAAGGATAATGCCAGCGGTCTCATACGGCGGTGCTCCGTGTGGCAGACGCAAGCCACGACAGCCCAGGGTCTCTCGGACCCTCCCGCTGATCTCGTGTGGCTTTCGTTTACACAGGGTGGCTCGATCTTGTTGCTTTTTCCTTACCTGACTCGCCCTCTTTGGTCTCGTCCCCCACTCCCGCACCCCCTTTCCTTCCCCTCCTTCCCCCTTTTGGATTTTCCTGTGCGTATTATGTGGGCTGCGGGCGCGGATGCGGACCTACCTGTGCAGTACAGTAGTTTAATGCAAAGCTCGTTGCTTTTTCGCCCAACGGTCATAACGGCCAACCCCACCGCGCGCGTTGCTTTTCCCCTTTCCTCCTTGCCGTCGGTACCCTTTTCCTTTTTTCCTTTTTTGCCTTTTCTTGCTTTTTCGTAAAAGTTCCGGCATTGACACCTGCGGGAAATCTTCCGCGGCCCTGCACGCCACCGTCAGTGCAGAAACTAAAGGTCGGAAAATAAAGAAAAATGTCCCCGTCCCCTTGCAGACGCGGTTCTTGGCTTGCGCGAGGGACAAGATTAACAGCCGAGCCGTCTCTTGCGCCCGCTCGTATGTACGATGCGCGGAAGTGATGTATCGGTATGATGACAGGGCGCGGATCGAGGGTACGAAGCCGCCGTCTGGGAGGCAGGTTGCCGCGGCTGGCGCGGCGCGACTTACACCCTTGCGGAGGCTTCCAACCTGCGAGGTCATCGCCAACCCGCCGCCGCCTAGAATACGCCCGCCGCGGAAAAGCACGCAACCGCCCTGCAAACAGCAACAGCAACAGCAACACGAGTACCGGGTCCTCGCCGAAAAGGAAGACAGGGGAAACCAGCGGGATCGCTTCAAGCGCAGAATCGGAACCCCCGTTTGCACCTGCGGGCATCTACAGACCCGCGTCGAGGTGGCGGCAATCATTCCGTCCTCGTGGCTCCTCGTGGCTTGGACTGGGGGAAACCTCCGTGGAGTCTCGCTTAGCGGCCTCTCGCTTCCGGGCGTTGTGATGCGGACTCGAAAGTTGCCGCCGGATCCGCGCCGAGGACGCCCGTTTGAACGGATGGCTTAGACGGGGTGACTCGCGCGGGCTGGCTGGTGTAATGACCCGCGACTCGCAGGCGGCGCCCAGGATTGGCCCTCCATTCCAGGACGCGCGGCGGCTTGAGACGTCCAGTCGGAGACTCTTCTTGTCCAGGCCCCAGGGCCCAGACCTGCCAGTCTCCCACTCCCTCTTCCCCAACCGCCCCGTCACCCAGGCGAGACCCCCTTCCCACAGGGGAACTCTTGCCCTTTCCGGATCCAACAGCCTGCACGCAGTCCAAAGCGGCAACACAATGAATCCTTCGACCCGAGGACCCGGTTACCATACCCCCCTCGTCTGAACCCCCCGGACCGACCAGGAGGACGCCCCCCCGGAAGGCTGCGTGGTGACGAGAATACCAGTCACCAATATTGGCCGCCGTTGCCGGCTGTTCCCTGTCATGCGCTCTGCTCGCGGAAGTACACGATACCACGAGGTATACAGAGGGAGAGGGAGGAGTGGACGGAAGGAACGGCGTGGCCGCGGGACCCTTTGCGTCTTTTGCCTACCTGCCAACCGCCCTGTGGCGTCGCCCGCGTGCACTTTGTGAATTCGGCGGCGGACCGCAGAGGGATTCCATGAGCCATTACACGCTGCATGCATATACTGTCGCTAGGCGCGGGAGCGAACTGGTCCTTGTGCCCTCCGTACCGAGTAATAACGCACAAGGCGTGGATGACACCTGCCGCTCCCTTCTCCCCGCGTGCGCTTCTTCTTGGTTTGACGAGTGCGCCGCCCCGCGGCCTGCCATATCCGGCTTGTTCCGCCGTGGCTAATCTCACTGCTGCTCGGGACTCCCCTTGTTTGACCGGGATGAACGGAGCATGGATTGTGATTGCATGCTGGTTGTAAGTCGCCCCCGTCTGAACATGAAGACGGTGAGAATAAGAGGCAACAAAAGATGTAAGCCTTGCTCTTTACTCGGCGGATGTCCGTGCGGACCGAAGAATGCCCTGTCAACACTCGGACTCGGGCCGAGGAATAGGCCACCACGGGCTCCCGAGCCCCGGGTTCAAATGATATACATCACTTTCTCTCATTTGGACTCTCACGGGGCCCATCCCAATAACCGGGTTCAGCGACAGCCAGAAACCAGGTTCCCTTCCCGGGTTCCCTCCACCCTCCACTGCGCGCTCTCGCCGTTTAACCGAGAAGACCGGGAGACGAGGTGCCAGATGATACCCTTCGGTCACTTCTCAACCCCCACCCCCCCCCCCACC
>JAGFNX010000131.1:0-132014 GCA_017657125.1 Scopulariopsis brevicaulis
GGCAATGTTAACAGAATTTCTCTATTGCAGTCATCGCTGCCTTTGGCACGATCGGCGGCATGCTTTTCGGTTTCGACGTCAGCTCCATGAGCGCCTGGATCATCGCAGACCAGTACCTCGATTACTTCGATCACCCAGGAAGCTCTCTTCAGGGCGGTATCACCGCGTCCATGTCCGGCGGTTCCCTCGTCGGTGCCGTCGCCGCTGGTTACATTGCCGATTTCCTCGGCAGGAAAGGTGCTCTGCAGGTCGCGTCCATTATCTGGCTTATCGGAGCCGCTCTCCAGGCCTCCGCCCAAAATGTCGGCCACCTTATCGGCGGCCGCGTCGTTTCGGGTCTTGCCATTGGTATTACTAGCTCTCAGTGCTGTGTCTACCTCGCTGAGCTCGCTCCGGGTCGCATCCGCGGTCGCATTGTCGGTATCCAGCAGTGGTCTATCGAATGGGGAATTCTGATCATGTACCTTATTTCCTACGGTTGCGCCATGACCGTCGACGGTCCCGCCGCCTTCCGTATTGCATGGGGCGTGCAGGCTGCCCCCGGCGCTGTTCTCCTAGTCGCCCTGTTGTTCTTCCCCGAGTCGCCCCGGTGGCTCGCCAACCGCGACCGCTGGGAGGAGGTCCACGAGATCCTTGCTAATCTACACGGAAACGGCGACCACCAGGACCCGCTCGTCCTTGCCGAGCTCGAAGAAGTCAAGGATGCCGCTCGCATCGCCCACGAGGCTTCGGATATTAGCATCTTCGCCCTCTTTGGACCCGGCCTCTGGAAGCGAACACTCGCTGGCTGCAGTGTCCAGGCGTGGCAGCAGTTGATCGGGGGGAACGTGCAGCTGTATTATTTGGGTTACATCTTCCGCATGGCCGGCATGGAGGGCGACTCGGCCCTCACCTCCTCCATCATCCAATATGTCATCTTCCTGGTTACTACCGGTGGTATCCTGCCTATCATCGATCGCGTCGGACGCCGTAAGCTCCTGCTAGGCGGTGCCGTCGTGTCTGCCATCATCCATTACGCCACTGCGGGTGTAATGGCCGTACATGGCTACCCTATCAAGGATAAGCCAGGCATGGATAACCTGACGTGGGCTATCGAGGGCGCTGCCTCCAAGGGCGTCATCGCCATGTCCTACATCTTCGTTGGTGTCTACGGCCTGACCTGGGCGCCCGTTGGCTGGATCTATTGCTCGGAGGTCTTCCCGCTTCGGTACCGCGCCAATGGTGTCGGGTTGTCCGCTGCCTCCAACTGGGCGTGAGTATCCCATTCCTGGCATTCCTAGTACCACGACTAACGTTCCGTTAAGCTTCAACCTGGCACTTGCCTTCTTTGTTCCTCCTGCTTTCGAGAACATCCAGTGGAAGACGTAAGTCTTATTTTGGCATCGGGGCTATGCCCGAGCCTCAGAAATTCTCCGCCCCGTATGGCCTCCGCTAACATGCCGGGGACAGATACATCATCTTCGGTGTCCTCTGCACAGTGATGATTCCCCACATCTTCTTCACATACCCTGAGACGGCAGGAGTAAGTTCTTTCTTAACCCAGAGACCCCCTTTCCCTGACACTACGAACGAAAGACTCTAACGTACTTGCGTGCCATAGAAAACCCTGGAGGAGATCGACACGATCTTCGATAAGAACATTCCCCCCTGGAGGAGCAACGCCGTCGAGAGCACGGTGATGGCCCGTGCTAATGAGCTGGCGGCCGAGCGCAAGGACGACGAGGCTACCGACAGCCGTGTGGAGAAGGCTACTGTTTAGAGGGCCTAAAGCATGCCCTCCGACTGTCGCAGGAGTTGCGCGAGGGCGAGTGGATATACCCAGACTGTTGCTCGATTGAGCCAATGTAAGATATGGCTCAGCGTCATTTATAGATGCCACAGGCATCAGTTCTGTTCTTTGGACGAATTTGTACTTGCGGTTTCGAGCGCGTTCGTCTTGACTTCTTAAACCGCATCTATGGAAAGCATCCGTGGTCCTTTCGATCAAAATTCAGGTGATGCCGCTCATGCCTAAATCAAGCTGAGGAGTTTTTATCTGCGAATTATGGAATTCGGGTATGCTGCCCAAGAACTCGAGTTCTTGGTTTCACCCGTCCTCGTGGCATATGGGGAGGTAATCGAGGTGACATCTTACCCTACCGTCAATGTTAAGCCATGTT
The DNA here is from genome assembly GCA_017657125.1 of Scopulariopsis brevicaulis. Classification (NCBI taxonomy): domain Eukaryota; kingdom Fungi; phylum Ascomycota; class Sordariomycetes; order Microascales; family Microascaceae; genus Scopulariopsis; species Scopulariopsis brevicaulis. The sequence continues at coordinate 2,160 of JAGFNX010000131.1, forward strand.
GACAAACGTGGCCGGGCTAAATGGATACGTTAATTCTTGACTCTCGTCAATACCATTTCTGGGCTAACAAGGAGCACGCTTTGGACCGTAAAGAAACTGTCAGAAGAACCGGCGACCGGGGAAGATGAGTAAGTGTGTAGGAACAGGTCCTTTCTTTGGTCGTGCTATCTGCTCGCGTGGAGAGATCAGAGAAAGCCATGTCGTTCTGCGGATCTGGAAGAAGCACGACTAGCTCGCCGAGGTTCCGTCTTTAGAAAACAAAATGCATTCTGGCAAGTTGTCTCAGCAGTTGATCAGCGAAGGTCCCATTCGACTCCTTTCTCATTAACACCTGATAATTAATGCAAATTCGCGATGCCGACGTCGACCAAAACCCCAGGCTGCCATCTCGCTGCTTATTCTTGCTTGCTGGGAGTCTGGCCAATGTACTCGTGCCTCTCGTCGGCCGGCATCACCTTTTCTTGTGCTTGGGTCCTCGCCGTTCCCGCCGCGGAGTTCTCGCCGTCGAACAATACTGCAATCTCCTCCAGAGTCGGGCCCTTAGTCTCGACGAAGAAAAAGAAGATTACCAGGCACTCAATGACCAACCTAAATCCAACAAAACTAGTTAGCCTGCAGGCTACACATGAGATGGGATGGGGCTTGAGTAACAACTTACACCACGATATACACCAGGTAGAAGCGCCACTGCAACCTCTCAATTCCAAGCGGATTCACCCACTGGTTAAATACACCGCTCAACGCCGTAAAGCAAAAGCAAAGCGTGAGACCCTTTGCGCGGATGTTGAAAGGCAGGATTTCGACGGTGTAAGAGACCGTCAGGCCGGGCCACGCAGCACCAGCGGCGCCGTAGAAGCAGAATATCATAGCCACGACGGCGATACCCGCCGACGCGGACTCTGTCTTGGCGTATACGGCGCTGCACGCCGTCCAGACAGAGAAAGTGATGAGCATTCCAACGCCTGCGAACAGGAATAGGGTCCGGCGTCCGAGGCGGTCGACGAAGAAGGCAGAGAAGAGGGATACGAGGAAGCACCAGATAGTGAGACCCCCGTTGATGTAGGCCTGGGTTGTGGAACTGGTGGAGAAAGGCGGGGACATTAGTGACATTATTGCAGCGAAGGGATATTAATGGCTTACTCGCTAATTCCAATGGTATCAAGGATTGCAGCAAGCTAAAGCAGACGCGTATTAGCATCTTCAAACAACGGAAGGCGGCGGGAAGAAACACTCACGTAGTAGGAGACCAGGCCATTACCGCTGCATTGGGAGAATATGGCGGTGGCGATGATCAAACCGCACCTCTTCCGGTTGCCCTTCGTCCTCCAGAGCTCGGCCCAACCAGTCCCAGACATCTGCCGCTCCAAATTCAGCGTATTGACAATCTCGGAAAACTCCCACCTGACAAACTCGTCTTCATCGCCATTACCATGGTACTTGATGAGTATTTGGCGCGCCTCCTCCTCTTTCGACTTGCTAACCAGCCACCTCGGGCTCTCCGGTAGGAGCCAGATGCCGAAGAGTTGGATGCCGGGCATGAGGCACTGCAGGCCGGTCGGGAGCTTCCACTGGATCTCGCCCGTCATATTCAGCGTGCCGAAGCAGGTCCACGCCGCGACGATGGCGCCGAGGTACCACAAGGTATTGTATATGGTCGTGACGCGGCCTCGGTGGCGTGGATGAGCGACCTCAGTGATGAGGAGCGGGCAGGTTCCGTTGGAGATGTTGGATCCGAGACCCATTATGAAGCGACCGGCAAGATACATGGCGTCCCGGCGGGTCGCATTTGCCTGTTGCGGAAAACACTGAAGCAGGGATCCGAAGATGACGAAAAGGCAGCCGATGGCGGTTCCCTTCTTCCGACCGAGGCCGTCAGCTATGTAAGGCGCAAACAGGAGGACGAAAAGGCCACCGAGGCCGGGAAAGGCGCCGAAGATGCCAAGTCGGTTACCCGTAGGATGATCAAAGACTATTTGCACCAACGAGTCAGCCAATTCACGATTAGCAACATCCCCCCTGCTGGGCTTACATGTCTGCCAGGTGTCCATTGTCTGAAGTCCATTGAGGAGACTGCCGTCGTAGCCAAGGGTTGTTGAGCCGAGGAATAGGAATACCATCATGCCGTACAGCTGGCGCAGGCCTTTTTGTTGCCAGATGGGGAGGGTTGACCCCTTGGGCGTCGAGTACTCCTCAGGAGCCTCGACGTTGTCGAGATGTGAGTCTTTTGTGTCCATGGTTATTGCGATGATCTGGTGTTCTCTGACTCGGATGTGGACCGAGCGTGGAAGTGGGATATCGGAGCCGACGGATTGGAAGGTCGGGGATGGTTCTGGTTTATATCCGTTCTCAGGGGCGTGCAGTAGTCTGTGTTCGCCGCTTCCGAATGGAGATGCCGACCCCGGCAAATGGTGGCCGCGAGTTCAATACTTGTATCCCCCATGCACCCATTTCCCGTATCAATCACCAAGCCAGAACATGCTCGTTTATCGTCATTGGCGCGCAAGAATCCACCATCCCCATAGACTACCCCGTGGGGGAGGAAACCAGGCCCGCGTAAATGGGAAACAAGGCGGATCAGCGGAGTGCTCGCGTGGTTCCCCTCCCGCGAGTCATGGAGAAAGGGCCGAAACGATCATCTCCTTGATGCTTGGCATGGAGAGATGACCCCGTAACTAGCCTCATCCGGCCTGGTGCGCTGCACTATGCCGTTGGATCGTGTGACTTGTAGCCAATAGTGAAGCCGAAACTAACCTAGTTCGCCTCAAAGGACCTTGCAGCTAGGTCCGGTGTTTCTGCGAAATCCGATGTTTATGCGACGAGGTAACTTTACAGAGATCCGACGTTGCTCCTCGGATCTATTTGTCGCACAATTCCACTCCTCCTTCTTCATCCTCTACCAGCGGCACATTGCCGCGGCAAAACTGTTTCCATGTCCCACGAACAGCTATTCGAGAGTCCGCGATCTGCGGAGACGGCTCATCAAAACGTGAGCTTGAGAAAGAGTATCCGAAACAAGAACGCGTGTGACGCATGTCGGTCTAGGAAGGTGCGGGTGAGTGGAACGTTCCGGATGCTTGCTCGGAGCCTTGCTTAGGACTGGGCTAACTGAAGCCTTCCCTAATAGTGTCTCTACACGGCGGATGATGCAAGATGTCAAGGGTGCACGTTTCTCGACATTGGCTGCACTCACGATAGACCTCGGAGGAGACGAGGACCGCCTAACCGGTACAGTATCATAACGGAAATCCCTGCACCTGCAGAACATTAAGCCGTGAAATGTACTGACAGCCATGATCAGCCATGCGCGTGGCACCTCATCAGCCGGTCCCCCCACCGCCGCTACCGCTATCTCCAGGTCATTCGCAACAATGGCCTCACCGACGTCTCCAGCCATCTCCCCGTTTTCGGACCCCAGCCCGGGCGGAGTCAGACACGAAGCCGGCCTTACTTCGGAGAACACTCGCAGCTCGGGCCACGGCGGCTTTCCCCTTTCGTTCGCCCCACAGGAGGCGGTCTCCCGCGCGATCGACGACTGGTTCGAGAAGATACACCCAGTCGCGCCTATCCTGCCCCGCAGGCGGTTTCTGCGGCGGTACGTGGAGGGAGAAGCGACTCAAAACCCGATATTTTGTGGGTTGGTTGCGAGCATTTGCGCAGCCACTGCGGCGACGCTGCCTCGAGAGCATTATGGTCCCATCACCGTCACGTCGTCCGTCGACTTCATAGAGAGGAACCGGTTATTGGTCGGTGGGTTCTTCCAAGCTCCATCCTCGACCCTGGACTGGTGCATATCCATGTACAATCTTGGGACCGCCCTAAGCTCGGTCTCTGGCGCGGACCTGAGCGATAAGCGCTCCTACCATGGGCTGAGTGAAGCGGCAATGGGAACCCGGTATCTAGCGTACTACTGCATGCCGCAGCTTGACTACGTTGAGCAGCAGTTGACGCGACGCCTATTTTCGCTCTTGTACGTCGGGGTATAGTAAGTCGCCGTATTATCCTTTGACCCTCAGCCACCTCGTGATGATTGACTTGTTCAATGTAGTAGCACGGATATGCTGGGGAGACTGGCGATTGGCCTCGCCACCCCGGGGTATGAATCCATCTGCCCCCGTCCCTTGCCACTCTCGGACAACCAGCTGGATCCTCCAGCTGCGGGCGAGACCGATGAAATACCGTGGCACGGGGATAACACGAGCTACATCCCTGGACTGAATAGATTGAGTGATATTTTTGGAGTCTGGCACGAGATTCAATCGGGGCCCACGAGCCAAGACTCAAAGGAATCTATTAACAAGTACCTGAGTATGGTACAGCAAGTGATTGACAGCCTACCCCCGGAACTCCGCTGGCGAGGGGGATTATCCCGCCCCCCCGGCGCCACCAAAGGTCACGATGTCCAGATCGCAAACCTCTTCGTCACGAGCTTACACCTCCGATCGAATATTCTGCAAAAGTTCGGGACAGCGGGGAGCTACGGCGCGGAGCACCAGCGAATCGTGGACGACCTCCTCGAGATCCTCTACCACATGCCGCAAGCCGTATTCGAGGCCAACGGACCGAGTCTCGTCCCAAAGATCAGGGACATCGGGGCCGCGTACCTAGATCAGTTTCAGGGGGAGGGCGGGTCAACCCAGGTTGGGAGCCAGGGTGGGAGGCAGAGGTTGGAGAGGCTTCTGTCGAGGTTGGATGATCTTGATTATTGGCATGGGCTGAGTCTAGTAGATGCGCAGCCGCCGTAAAGCGGCTTTATTATCCGTAATATCTCGAATTGGGATTGGAATGTGCTGCAGAATGAGCTCCGACTTCGGTGAGCCAAAGCGAAGCGGGGATTGTGGAGCCAAAACCATTGAACGTCCGACCTAAATGGTAATGATCCTCCCCAGTATTCCCCCGTACGGCGCGAGTGGAAATGTGACCCGCTGAGCAGGATGCGAAGAAAGTCCGAGGGCATATTACGGACTTACTGCGATTGTGGGGTTGCCAAGCAGCGACATGTGTACGAGGTATTAGCTGTTCGTTTGCTCGCCTCAGAAGGAGCGTTTTACGTCACCACTTTCCATGGCAAGAGGCCCCCCATTGCGTACTTTAAAAGACTAGGGTCTTCTTCGACCCTTTCCAAATCTCGTGCACATTCCAACAGCAACGAGCACCTATCCCTCGCGTGTCGTTTCCCCCCAGTATACTACCTCTAACACCACTCACCATGACCGCGGTCCAGACACCCGCTGCTCCCACGATGAGCAGGCTCCCCCACCTAAGGCGGACGGAAGATGGGGCCACACATCTCATCGTCAAGGGAAAGCCCTTCTTGATGCTGCCCGGCGAATTACATAACTCTTCACTCAGTTCCGCCAAGTTCATGGGTGAAGTATGGGCAGACATGAGGGCCCAGTCCGTCAACACCCTCCTAGGTTCTGTAACCTGGGAGATGATTGAGCCCCGTGAGGGGGAGTTCGACTTCAGCGAGCTAGACCGAGTTCTCACAGGCGCGCGAGAGCACGACATGCACCTGGTCCTGCTCTGGTTCGGCACATATAAGAACGGCATATCGACCTACGCCCCTGGCTGGGTCAAGCGTGATACAAAGAGGTTCCCCAGAGTGCAAGCCCTCGAGGCGGGTGGTGTGAAGCGGACGCTGGAGATGGTCTCGCCCCTGTGCCAGGAGGCGTGGGAGGCGGACTCTCGCGCCTTCGCTGCACTGATGCGCCACCTCGCGGAGGTTGACTCGGAGCATAACACCGTCCTGATGGTCCAGGTCGAAAATGAGACCGGATTACTGGGTGATTCGAGGGACCGATCTCACAGAGCGCAAAAGGCGTTCCAAGAGCCCATCCCCGAGGCACTCCTCCAGTACCTCTCAACCACTGACCTCCACCCCCGGCTAAAGAAGCGAGTTTCCCGCTTCCCCGCTTCCGGCTCGCACACCTGGACCTCAATCTTCGGCAACGGCCCCGCAGCAGACGAAGCCTTCATGGCGCACGCCATCTCATCCTTCGTCGGCAAGGTCGCCGCAGCCGGAAAGAAGGAGTACCCCATCCCGCACTACACAAACGTCTGGCTCAACTTCGAGCACCCATCCGAGCTTGAGATTAAGGGCGTCCCCGTCGTGGTCGGCGGCGGCGACTTGCCGGGAGTCTACCCCTCTGGCGGACCCTGCCCGCATATGCTCGACATCTGGCGGCACAACGCGCCAGCGCTTGATTTCCTTGCGCCGGACCTCTACATGCACGACTACGAGACGGTGTGCAGAAATTACACCGAGCAGGGGAATGCGCTGTTCATTCCCGAGCAGAGGCGCGACGAAATTGGTGCGCGGCGGGTATGGCTCTCTTACGCAACATACGGTGCGCTAGGAGCTAGTCCATTCGGCATCGACACCGGCGCGGAGATTGTCGGTCGCGAGTTCAAGCTGCTCGCGCAGACGTCGTCCTATCTTCTTGCTGCGGCGCCAAAAGACCGAATGGGTTTCTTCTTTGACGACGAGCCATCTGACAAGATCCCTGAATCCTGGACCCGTGTCTTTGGTGACATTGAGGTGATAGTCGAGAGGGCCTTCGTATTCGGCAAGGCCGGTCCCGGTGGCGGCATGATCATCCACCTCGGGGACTCCAAATTCCTGGCAGTCGGGAGGGGCTTCAATGTCAAGTTCCGGAGCACTCGTCCAGAGGCAACCTTCACAGGTATCCTGTCGGCGGTGGAGAAGGAGGTCGACGAGGAAGGGAACCTGGCCACGCTGAAGGTGCTGAATGGTGATGAGACGAGGAGCGGGGAGTTCTTGATTATGCCGAATGATGACCCGGACTATGGTGGGTTCCCTATTGCGGTTACGATCCCTGCGAGGACTTGTATTGCGGAGGTAGAGGCGTATTGGGTTGCCGAAGAAGAGGAGGACAGGTAGAGGCGGATTATAAGGGCGTGATTTGGTTACGGCGACTCATAGATATTACTCTAGAATACAACATGAACAGAATATAACCACGACGATGACTCCATCATATTCAGCTATTATGCCTGTAGATTCTTTTCCACTGCGTATGTTGTTCGCGATGGGGCTTCACCTTTATGACGAACATATTTAGGCATGTTGCTAATCTCCCAGAAATACGCTCAGTGAGATTCTGTAGATCCCTACTGGTTTCTCGCATATGTGTGCCATTGCCAACAGACTCGCCACCGAAGTTACTCGGTGCCAGTGAAGGCATTGACAATGAAATCCACAGTCGGGTCAATCCACTCCGGCCTAATATACGTGAGGTGATAGTAGGTACAACTCCCGGAGTCACAAACCTACAACAATCAGCTCGCCTATCCTTCGACGAGGAGTGGGGTGGGGTCACTTACTGGGTCCCCATCAGCACAGTTTTGCAGTACCTTCCCTTGAAGCTCAGAAGGGAAATCTCTGCCCAACCGCTCGCTTGGGTCTCCAAACATGACCAGGGCCTTGATCTTGGGGAACAGGTCTTTGGGGATCTTATCAGCCGCGGCATGCATCACTCCAGCACCCTGTGAGTAACCGACAAGAGCAAAGGTCTGGTCTGGACATTCTTCACTCTGAGAGACGAGGCGGTCGACTACATCACGTGAACCGCGGATCGTGCCTGAGATGATGGCAGAGCTCGCAGGGTACTGCACGATATTAGCAGGGGCACATCGTCGCGAAGATTCATGTGCCGTACCTGGACGGGATAGCCTCGAGCTCCAGGGAGTACTTCGGTGACATTGCTAACGACGGGGTCACCGACGACGATCCCGAACTTGCCGCCATGGGCTTCGTAGTTTGGCTCACTTGTCCCTCTGGCTACCATACCGTAAGTATTAATACAGACCCACGGTACCAGGATAACTTACCGACGAGGATTTCAAAGTCTGAGCAGCCAACAGGGATGTCTTCGGGCCGCATGGGGACTGGGTCGCCCATGTTAACTCCCGTGTCTGGAAGCTCCGGGCATTCTTGGCCGGAAGCAAACCGGGCAACAAGCGACAGAATGCCGATAGGGATAAGGTTCTTCATTTCGTGGTTTTGAATGCAGAGTATTCTCAGAAGTATGATTGTAATTACGAACCACGTACAGACACACATTTCTCTAATGAGCTCGGCCATTTATACTTGTCGTGACTTGTAAGGAGCATCTATCAAGGCCCTTTCTGGCCTTTCTTTTGCACCGAGGTCTTGACATCACCCAGACCTCGGTACCCCGCACTGAGTGCAATGAGACAGTCCGAGTTTAATATTAAGGGTGAAATGTAGATGCAAATTTCGTACATCAAGAGGAGGAACATATTAACTACTGGCGGCCACCGGGAGTCGTTGGAACTGCGTAACCGCAAGCATGTCTAAATCGGGAAATGCTCGCGAACGAAGCGGGGTCCAATATCCCCCATCATCACGCACAGGGGGCCCTGCAACGCGGAACAAAATCGACGATGCACCAGATTAGACCCTGTTGAGATAAACATGAAGGACCTGGCTTTGGGAAAAGACGGTAAGTTACCAGTTACAGTCGGAACGTTTCGACACATACCCAACACTGATCATGCCTTGATTTGGCCGCTCTTCTTGATCTTGGCCCACCCTCCCCGGCTTCTAACGTACCTTCGTAACTCACTTTTAGATACCAGTCAGACTTATCTCGCCACGGAAAAACGTTGAGTACGTGGAGTACGATCTTGCTCAACACAGCCGAGACGGCGGTAACGACTACGGAGAAATCCTCTACCGAAGGCTGCGTAACGAGGATCCACCCTGGGATGACTGATCACCGAACTGTTGACATGTAGTTATGCTCAGTTATCTGTCTATATGTCCTGGCGCAAGGTTATCGGGACCTCGAATGCCTTTTATCATCCGATTGTCTCGGCATGCATGGTAAGGACTTCCAATGGATCGCTAATGCCGTTTTCATCGGCTACACCGTGGCGGAGCCCATACCAGTTCTCGGCATTACCATTCTTCTCGAGTGGATTAAGTCCCGTCAAGAAGCAGTTCATAGCTTCCCCGGCGTGAGCGACGCGAGAAACGTGGAAGCCATGTTGGGCCCTATGATTATTCCAAATGAAGCCGTTGTCACCTTCTAGGAGCACGCTCTAAGGCAGGCAACGCCGCGAACCCTGATCTGATATGAGATACCTGTATCGAGAGATAGCGGTAATGGGGTTCATAATATTCGCAAGTCTATAGAAGGACGGGCCTAATTCTTGCCTGACAAGGGATTCAGTTCAGGGAGAACCCCGAATCAATAACCACATTCTGTCCAGTCATAGATCGACTGACAACAAGATGCTTAACCTGATCCGCGACTTCCTACACGTTGCCGTTAGCAAGACAGTACTTTAGATACACACCATGTACGCAACATACCTCAACTGTGGCGAATCGGTCTAAGAGAGTCTTTGCTTTGGCGGCCGCGATTTTTTCTTCCGAGAACTGGCGACCCCAATCCTACACTCAAAATGTAAGCGTTTCTCCATGCGGTACTGGGCGCCAGTGAGTCTTACCGTCATCAATAGTCCCGGCGAGACGGAGTTCACCCTGATCTTTGGGCTGACAATGCCCGCTAAACATTTGACGAGATAGATCTGCGCAGCTTTTGTGACGGCATAGGGCTATAATCCGTTAGCTGCTAGCCACAAACGACTGGCATCCGGAACCGGATGCTTACCAGGGAACTACCGCTTGGTTTGACACCGGCGGCACTGGCAACCGTCACGAACGCTCCCTCCGCTTTTTCCAGATGCTCTTTAGCTGCCTCTAATAGGAACAGATGGCTCTTGACGTTGACATTGAAACATCGATCCCAGTCGTCCTCCTCGACGTTTTCGCTGAGATCAGCAAAGTTTCGGATCCGCGTCCAGCCAGCGTTGGAAACTACCGCGTCGAGGCGGCCCATTGTGGAAACGGTTTCGGATACCAACCGCTGCAGCTCTGTACGTTTGCTCACATCGGCCTGGAGGAGAATAACTCGGGGCTGCGGTGCATCGGAATCGCCGTCAGACTCTTTCGCCATGCGGGAGACCTCGTCAAAAACTTGCGTGGCACGCTCGGAGTTGGAGTTGTAATTTATTACGACCCTGAACTCCGAGATGAGACTCTTTGCGATGGCTGCGCCGAGCCCCGCAGATGAGGCAGTTACGAGAGCCACCTTTTGTGCCGCCATGGTTGATCGAGCTGCTTTTTCTGCAATACTTGTTAGACACCGGAAGAGACGGGCTCGGGTGGTAGCATACCAAGCAAGAATTGTGAGTAGGTAGGTCTGTACTCGGTACACGGCATGTGAGGGGAGGTTACGAAAAACCGAGGTGTGCGATCATTTAACACTGTCCGGGGCCAATCGCCGAGCTCGGCGCGGGCGAAAGCGGGGAAACGTGCGCCACCCCCGCGTTTCCCCGCGTTCCTCCGGACGTCAGGAGATACAGTGATTATTACCACACCACCCTGTAATTACCGGCAAACCTATTGACGGCCGCCAGTCGATTTATTTCGAAAAAACACCACTTCACAACTCAATCATCATTTCCCAGCTGTGTCGCGCGCGCGACTCCCAAGACAACATTCCGGAACACTTTTCATTGTGAAATCATGGCCGTACCAGGCGAGCATGTGGCCTTGATCGGGCTCGGCTCCATAGGAATCTCATTTGCTGCCCTTTATCTGCGATTCACCCGCGGTACCGTAAGCGTCTTCGACACGCGTCCCGATCTCGATCAGCATATATCATCAGTGCTACCGGGTTATATCAACTGTCCCGATGACCCTTCATTCAGCATCACCCAGCTCCGAGAGGCAGGCCGCTTGAGGATCAGCTCGTCGCTCGAGGAGGCTTGCAAAGGCGCCACCATTGTCCAAGAACAAGGACCCGAGAATCTGGAGTTCAAGAAGTCGACTTGGAAGGAGGTGGAGAAGTACGTGTCTCCAAGCACCCATCTTTGGAGCTCGACGTCTGGGATCGCGGCCTCTCTGCAAAGTCAGAATATGCTTGACAAGACACGGCTCCTGGTTGTCCATCCTTTCAATCCGCCCCACATCATGCCACTTATCGAGATAGTTCCCTCCCCTGAGACCAGTTCCGAGCGAGTGGCGTTCGCCAAGACGTTCTTCGACAACGTGCAGTCGGGCCATCGCCCGGTGGTCATCCACAAGGAGATCCCCGGCTTCGTGGCAAACAGACTAGCCTTTTCAATCTTACGGGAGGCGTGCTCCTTGGTGGATCAAGACGTCGTCAGTGCCAAAGATGTCGACACCATAATGGAAGCAAGCCTCGGGCCGAGGTGGGCGGTCCAAGGGCCATTCAAATCTTACAATATGGGCGGCGGAACAGCTGGGCTCCAGGGGTTCCTTGGGAACTTGTCTGGGACTATCCAGAATGTTTGGGATACTTCTGTCCCGGTGGACTTTGATGCGAGTGGATTGGCACCAGCGGACGCAAGTCAGACTGAGGGTTGGGAGGAGAAGGTCGTCAGGCAGACAACTGAGGCATATGGACTGCCTGACCCGGCACAGTTCGCTATCCGGGATGATGGACTTCGAAAAGTGCTGGATACCCAGATGGAAAGGGATTGATTGCTGTCTTCCTTCACTTCAGATTTATTGTTTACGAAGCCTATGAAATATATTATTGTTAACCACAAGTCATACGTCTTGGTCAGTGTCTCCTCCCCCAGATACAGGATACATTGGCTGGAGCTGTCCCTGTCATCATAGGCCATACATTACATTGCCAGGTCCGCAGAGTTCCCCTCTACACTCTCCTCTAACCCGGTAAACCCGACCTCGGAGGCCGCAGTCTCTCTCTCTGGAAGATGGTGGTTTCTCACCACGGGCCCGACGGTGACAGCGGCGGAAACACGTCTGCATAAATCATGGGCTGAATGCCGGGCCTTTTCTTGTAGAACTCTGAAGCCAGAGTCCGTGCGGAAGCGGTTGTTGACATGAAATTCATAAGAAAACAAGAACCTGTCATGTTGAACGAAGTGACTGCCCCATGCTGTACCTCAGCGACTAACTCTTTCCGGCAATTGGCTCTGTGTCAGTCACCCGGGTAGAGGAAGGCGAAGGCAGATGTATCGATACCCGCATGGTGGTGGGTCCGCGAATTCAGGCCCTGCAAATCACCAAACTCACCACCGGTCCGAGAGCTTCCAGCGGAACAAAGTGTTTTGGAACATAATCTGAAGTCTATGAGCTTGAGTCGTCGGTGCTGGCTTGTTACCCACCTCGAGTACGGCTGCACCCGCAAAGAAAGAGTCAAGGAGAGAACAGACCAGGATGGTCGTACTGAGGAGGATCATCAAATGGATAGGACTTGGAAAGCGGCCAAGTCCCCGCTCTCCTGTCCACTGCGTCACATCTCCGTCACCGGGGTGGGAAAGCCAGGTAATCTCCGACCAGAACTCAACACAGTTGAGCCTGTCCCGTTCTGGTAGACTTGCGAGGTTTCCAAGACACAGTAGCGAAGGGAGGGTTTGTTTGGTCTCGCCGGGGTATTCGATGTGCGCCTTTGCCATGCATGTTTTTGTATGTGGAAGTTTCTTGCGGATAACTAAAGTTTGAGCGGAACTCGATCCAGTCGATGCTATAGCAATGGAGTTGCACCGAGGATATAGGGACCATCAGTCCTTAGTAGCATCAGCAGTCCTCGACCTTAAAATTGCACAATCCCAACCAACATTAGACATTTTAAACCACCCTAGCTTCCTTGACGGTACTTTATGTTATTACGTTTCATCCTCTATAAATAAAGCACTGCTAAGGTTGTGGTATCAATGAAACTACACGTACAAATTGAAAGCAAAACAATTCTCGCCGGTCTGGCTGGTAGCACGACTCAAAATCCCAGTGTTGTAAAGCAGAACAACGAAAAGAAATAAAAGCAAAAGACACCCCTATCTTTTTTATAAACTAACGTATAATAGATACGTAAGCCTGGCCCCAGGTCTTGGCTTAACATCAGACGGCAATTCTGGTCTTCTAACGCGTAGGAGCGGGCGGTGCCGTTTCGTAAACCCGACAATGGCCGAGATCCCCACTTTCTTGGCTTGAGTCAGAACATGGCGTTTGCGGTGGATTCTGTGTTGAGCACCACACTTCACACTTGGAATCATTATCAACAACGGGTCTTCGAGTCACTAGAAACTGCGCCTCGCTAAAATGAGTCCCACTGTTTTCACCTTCACGCGGGTCCCAGATGGTCTGCTCGATCTTCTTTCGGCTCATCTTCCCTATTCACTTCCCCTCCTCCGTCGCCTTCAATTCACAGAATCCAGGGGCGGTCTAACGCCAACTTCTAGGGTGTTATTCGCCTCGGAGAGCGGAAGGCCAGTGCAAGATGCAGCTACCTATCAGCCAGGGCACTTTACGGCCGCATACGTGGACCCAGCAGCAGGGCCCGAGACCCAAATGTGGATCTACTCCACACTCGAAGATGGCGGGACACCGCCAGAGGACGAGAAAACGTCTTCCCAGCTCATAGTATCAGTCGTCCACCAGGCTAGGAAGATATCTAGGGAACACATCGGGGACCTGGCATACTCGGGTGACATCCTCGTCGGCAGCCTTCACTTGTCGGTTCGGGAAGCCATGAAGAAGGGCGAAGTCCCCTTTAGCATGAGGTCGGCCCTCGGCTATGACAAGTGGCTATTTAATGTCGACGAACTGCCAATCGGGGAGCCTAGAATATCTGACGGGATGTATTGGGCGCCAGCTTCACGAGACGATTGCCTTTTGGCAATCTCGCGAAATGACCTCCCCAGACAAGTGTATGGTCTGCCCTCTTGAAACATCGTGATGTACAGACACTTACCTTCATCCCTAGAGATACTCTTAGCCTCCTTCCTAGCATGACTCTCAAGTTGTCAGATGGGACGCCGATTGCGTGGGCCTTTCTCGGTAACCAAGCCTATCAACATCAAATTCCCCTTTTCGTATAGTCCGGACCTAACGGGTGCCAACCATAACAGGTGTAGATGGATCGCTTACAAGCCTCCACTGCGAGGTACGTGTACCGCACGAAACAGGGTAGTTTCCATCTAACCAATGATTAGGAGCCATACCGGGGAAGAGGGTTCGCGAGGGCTGTCGCGGTCAAGCTATTCAGGAGCGATACCCCGAGCTTTGGCGACGACCACTGGTGCGCTGCTGATGTGGCCCCAGACAACGAGAGTAGTATTGCTGTCTGCAAGAGCTTGAACGGGAAGCGATACTGGCATTTGGACTGGTAAGAACAATATTTTACCAGCGTTGCAACGCCTGGAAGCTAACTGCATGTTTGATAAATAGGGTCTTGCTTCATGTTTAGTGGCAAATTGAAGCAATAAGGAACAATTGCCCCGGCCTCTCGGTAACAAAGTCACCACTATCAAGTCTTGTCTAGCCATGTGGCCCTTCTTGTCTGTGGTTCCTATGGTCTCGTTTATAGCAGTAGTGATGCCTCTGCTTAGCCTGACGAACTCGATCTCCATTTTGTGCCGCGATGAACGAGAAGCATCACCAGTGGTACCTCTAGCAAGATGATGACAGCATAAATAGCGAAAGCCCAGCCCAGTGAGGTGGCGTCAACCAGTGGTTGCAGAGCAGCAATTGCTGCGCCGGCAGATATACACCTGACGATGTTCGATGCTGCCTGCGCAGTAGCAGACCGATTCAAGTTAAAGTCCGTGAGCAATGTACCACATATCTAGTCGATATGGCCGTATTGGTTAGCACGGCAAGTGAGTGCGTATTCTCAATTGAGATGTAGAAGTTTACCACGAAGGAGCTTGATGTCGATACTCCTGTGAGGAACTGCATTATAAGCATCACGGATATGTGCTTGGGAGAGTTAGTTCCCATTTATGGTACTTGGAGTGTTCTGACAAAGTCGCCGCCGAGGACCCGCGCCCTTACACTTACCGTCTTGGTCATTAATGCAAGGCCATATCCTACCGTACCAAGCGTCGTGATAGCAATAAGTAGATAGATTCCTCGGAGTCTGGTTCTCTCGAGTGGGAACTCCGCGGAGTCCCTCCCACGGCTTAGACCTTGGTCTTGGAGCTTTTGAGCAGTCTGTCGATACGTCTTATCAACAAGCCGTCCTAGCGAGATTAACGGAGTCCAAAGTGTGGTACCACTTACCGGTGCAGAAAGAACCAATACCACTGCCAAATCCGGATTCCATGTATATCAGTCCGCCCTGTAAAGAGTTGAGCTCGTAAATTTCGATGCATTGGGCTCCCAAGGATGTCTGAAGCGTATTCTTCACTGCGTAGTTTATCGCCGTAATGGATATTACCGAAAGTGATGCTTTGTTTCGGAGCATCTTGATACTCGTAAACGGATTCGGAAAACGGTGTGTCGGTTTCCTGAAGGGGGCTCTGCCGGTCCTGCTGGTGGGATTCTGGGATACTGGGAGCATACTCCTGTATATGCCCTTCGTCAAGGCACTTCCGTTGCCCACAATCTTTCTCTGCGTTTCGGGCACGAATAGGCGCATGGTGATAAAGTGGGAGCCTTGCCAGATGACGAGGAACCAGAATATCCATTGCCAGCCGAGGCCTTCGGTAATTCCTCCGCCAATAACTGGGCCAAAGCTCAAAGCGACATCCGTCCTATGGATGTTTTTGTTAGTTCCCTTGAAGATTCCAGGTCCGCAGGATAGAAATGGGGAAATAAGACCACTGTTGAGAGGCATACATGGTTAAGAGGATGCCCACATAAGTCCCCCGCTCCTCGACGCCGGTAATACCAGCGATCACTCCGTATGCGATGCCATAGAGGCCTTACAGACTTGGATTTTAGCTCAGCAAAGTCAACGTTTCACCGAGAATTTTGGCTTACCTGAAGCCCCTGCGCTCTGCACCATCCGCAAAACGAGAAGCGCCGGGTACGCCTTCTGGACAGCGATGCCGACGTTTGCCGCTATCATCAAAGTGAACATGAGGATATAAACCGGCCTCCGACCACTGTTGTCTGCCATGTCGCCCATGAATGCCGTGCAATCCCGGTGAGAATGAGGTAAGAGGTGATGGTGAGATTGATCAGGAAACTGAGACACCCAGGTCCTCGGATATCGGGACCAGGGCTGGGTAGTAGATGTAGCTGCTCAGGGTGGAGAACATGGCGGCCAAGGAGGTCGCAATCCTAATCCACCGCTTTTGCCATTTTGGGAACACAGAGTAAGGTTATTAGCAGCTGTCGGCGTTTCCCCCTCTTCTGCCGCTGGGGTCTTAAGTGTGTGGCTTTCGTTTCTAACATTGCAGAAAAGCGCAGTGGTGTATGCTCGGCATAAGTAAGTAATGTTGGTGAAACTCCAAACCATCTGCGGGGACCGGCTCTTTTATAGTTTAGAACAACCCCGGCATATCCCAAGGGCAAGCTGCAGGCGTGGGCACTTGTGTATGCAACCACGCTACCCTGCCCTGGCTTCCAATGAAAGGGCCAAGTGAGGAATGTGCTACTTGGACTTGCATACCTATTACACATTGACGCGACCAACCATCAGATGGACTCGGAAGGATTGCAATCCAAATTACATATACGAACGATTGCTTTTCTGAGTTACATTTATATATGAACGTGGCTAACCCGGCGCATGTCACTGCTCCCCACGCTCTATCCGGTTACTGTCACCTAGATTTCAGTCCAAGCTTGATGGAGCTTAGTCTACTGCTTGGATTTGAATTATGGCAGTGGGAATCGCATTCTCCATGCGAAGAGTGCGTGTTGCATCCTCAGCTTGCTTTTCCGCCAAGACTCGCTCACACAGAACTCTCATCCGTCCAACGAAGCTATGGCACCAATCAGTTACTTCCCAAGAAGCGTTAAAACAAATACGAGCTCGAATGACGCCGCTGGTTACTGTGAAACAGTTGAGGAGCCTTGCTTGGGATTTTACTTACATGTTGCGGAGTTGGGGCTCAGTGGGTTAAAGGGTTGACAGGAGGACTTGGTTGCGAATCATGTACATGATGATCCGGTATTTGGCGTCTGTCTTTGGCTCCGAGTATTTGACCGTAGTGATGTACATGTTCAGATAAGGGTCAGCAAACGGATACCTATCGTTCTGGAAGACACCAGGTCAGCTAGTGGATATATTAGCCCAAGTCCCCTGCAAGTAATCCGGCAGTGTGATGTCAAACTCAACCTCATTGTGAACCCATATGCCACTTGCATCGTAGATGCAGGCAGTCTTTCCATCCATCTTTTACTTGACGTTTCCTGGCCACAAGTCGCCATGTAGGAGACAAGGGTGGATCGATCGACCTTCTGACTCGAGAGGGTGGAGATAACGCGGGAGGACCTTATCAAAGAAAGTTTTCTTCAGTTGCACCAGCTCAGCATCGTGGGCCCGGCGGACCCGTTCCTCGCGATTTAATAACTGTCGCATCTGGGACGTACTCGTCAGACCATGCGAGAATGGTTGCGGACATAAATACATTGTTGGAAACCCACACGAGGGAGGGAGGCACAGCATTTGACTCTCGGTATTCTGGGGAAGTCCCAGTCCAGTGATGCTTTCAGATCCTCGCTTTTCTTGCATATTATTTACGCTCCTTGCGCCATAATCGACACAAACAACCAGCGCTCAACACGACGTACATGGCACCCATGTCCTCGTCTCGGCAAAAAATGGAGACGAGACGATCGACACTTCCTCTCCCGAGGGTATCGCGCGCACTCACTCACTTTTCACGCCAGCACGATGGGTCCCACACCCCGGTGAACGCAACCGTCTATTGCTCCTAGACGGACATGATATAAGTAAGCAAGCTAGAGCACTGCTAGCTCCCTAACCAGTGATACGCAATGCTAGCTAACCCATTCTTATCATTATATTTTCCTAGAGCTTTGGTATAACTTCCTTATGCCATAACTGCGTAAGTAGACCCCCAGCCCCAAAGACCGGATCTGTTTTGGGTAAGTCAACATCTCGGATAGCCTGTTTGAACTCTTCAGCGGGCCTCTTGCCGGTTTCGTTCCGCCATCGGGGACATCCCTAGGGTTTATTAGCTTCGTCTCAAGAGTGATGAATGAAGAAGAAAGTAAATCGTCTCACTTTCGGATATACCCCGACATAATGATAATCCTGCGAACTGCGCAGCGATGAGTGGGCTGTTCCCGCTGGGAATACAATAACATCTCCCTCCTCTACAGTGACTTGCATCCCCTGTCCATCCGATATCTGTCCAAGCAATAGCGTTGAGCTGCCTTGAAAGATAGCTTCAAAAGCCGATAGAACTAATTAGCAGGCATAAATCACAGAGCAATAGATAGCTCATTACCGTAGCACTCGTGACTATTTGGATGGAAATGTCTGATTCCGACGTGACCCCATGTGCCCTACTCAGACCACATTTCATAATTAGCAATTCATAGTGATAAGAGAAGTTAAGCCAAAGCAAGAGTCTTGCATACCCTGTGTTCCCACCCATTTTCTGTCAGGTATATTATCGTAGACTGTTCTGATAACGGTCTCGGCAAGACGCTGTGGTAATGCAGGACAGGCAACCAGCTATTTGGCGCATCCTTGGTTGAATTGAAGAAGTAACAACTAATGCGTTGGACCATTTTCGTCGTCCTGCCTATGTTCTACGAAAGGTATAGTTCACATAAATCAGGAATGTTAAATACAGAACAGACTGTTATTAGGCGGGTATGAATAAGTTGCGATCGTTAAGATGGAAGGCGGAAGGCGGATCCCGGTCCGGGGCGGACTACGGTCCGGGTCCGGACCACACCTTGCTTATCTCTTGTCGAATGCAAGCTAAACCGCTTCCGTACACTTGGGGTGCGCCTGCTACGTCCGCACCTTTTCACCCTTTCTGTATTCTTGGCAATGCTGGGGTATTCCTCCTAAACCAGAACGCTTTGACGTTTCCTATGATATATATATCAGATGGTACTCGGTCCTATCACCGACTACTGTCAACTTAGCGGGGAATATTCTATAGGAAGCGGCTACAAGTCGGTCCAAGTAGATCTTGCCCTTGCCCTACTTTTTATTATCGACTTTGGCGGCCAATTGCGGTCGATAGCATCCCACCATGAGCGCAGAAGGCGACCAGCACCAGGATAGACGTCAGGCCAGTGACTTGTTGGAGAAGCCTATTGAGCCTCTGTCGAGCCATGCCGAAGGTGACGTTGAAAATCTCAACCACGTGCTTGTCACCGAAGCCATCGAGGCCATCGGATTCGGCAAGTATCAATGGCAGTTGACATTCACCTGCGGGTTCGGGTTCCTTGTCGATCAGGTCTGAGAAGCCCGGTTAACTCTCCTTGCTTGATCAAAATACCTCGGTTTCTAACGTAATGGGTATACTAGATGTTACTCGTGTCTGTCAGCCTGGTAACCCCTCAGGCTGCTATGGAGTTCGGCCCTCGATACGAGACTCTGCTTTCGGTGGGACTGTACGCCGGTCTCCTCGTAGGCGCCTTGTCTCTGGGCGCTTTGGCGGACAATATCGGCAGACGACTTGTTTGGCAACTGTCCATATTCGGTGTTTCCATCGTAGTCCTAGTTGCTGCCAGTTCGCCTAACTGGGCTGCGTTGAACGTATGGATCGCCATATCCGGCTACTTCGCCGGGGGCAATCGTATGAGAACCCAAATTCCCTTTTGAAACGTTTGATACAATGGCTATCGGCCCGACGTCCTACTAACTCTGGGACCGCATGAAAAAATAGTTGCGATCGACTTGACAATCCTTGCAGAAAGTATTCCAGCGAAATGGTCATTCATACTCTCGGGTCTCGCAGGCGTATGGGGGCTGGGAAATGCTATTACTGGCTTGATCGGTATTTTCCTCCTTTCATTTCCATTGTCCCGTCAAGGCCATGCCAAACTGCCAAAGGGCTAGCTCCACCCTGCTAACAGACCGGTAAGCGTGGCCGTTGCTTGTCACCTTCGGCTGTCCCGCCGCGTCGACACCGGAAACATGCTCCAAGCAAGATAACATGGGTTGGCGCTACTTATACATTACCCTTGGCGGCCTCTGCCTTGTAATGGCTCTCATTCGGGCTCTCGTCTTAAAGTCGCGCGAGTCGCCTAGGTGGCTGGTCTCCTGCGGACGTATTACCGAAGCAGTTGATGCCCTCAATAAGATTAGCTCAATTAACGGCTCAGACTACAGCCTGACAGCCGAGCAGTTCATCCAAGGGTCGCAAAAAGATATCCAGGCCACGAGTCTTCGAGAGAACGCTCGCAGGACTGCAGCGCTCTTCTCTTGCCGGCCCCGACTTATGGCTTGCCTGATTTTCCTGTGGATTTTGATAGGCATTGCGTATGTATAGAGTAGACCTGTGCACACGGGTGCCCTTTTAAGAAGTCGAACTATGAACTGATTCTTCTCTATACAGCTATCCGCTTTACACCGTTTTTCTACCGTTTTACCTGGAGGCCAACGGCGTGGCAGTCGGTGAATCTAGCACCTACATTACGTACCGCGATTGGACCGTCTCCTCTATTGTGGGAATTTTCGGTCCGCTATTGAGCATGTACATGGTGTCGACTCGCTGGTTGCGTTCTCGGATATCTATGGTGATCACCGCCGCAGCTTGTGTGGCATTCTCGGGTGCTTTCACAACCGTCAAGACCATGGGCCAGAACCTTGCGTTTTCGTCGATGTTGAACTTTTCGCTCAACGCTCTCTACGCGGTCATATACTCGTAAGTTTCTTCTCAACCCTGGAAAAGAGGCGGTAGGCATTTTAACCCCTCTCGTTCAGATATACTCCACAAGCTCTTGACGTAGAGAACCGTGGAGTCGGCGTCGGCATCCTTATGGGTCTCGGCCGTCTTTCTTCTCTAAGTGCGCCATTCATAGCCACGTTTGCTGACGTGACAACGTCTGCACCAATCTGGGTGTCATGCGGATGTTTCGCGGTTATAGGATTAATCGCCATGGTTCTACCGGTTGATACGACAGCTTTTAGCAGCAGGCCTAGTTAAGAATAGCGACGCGGGGCTCTCGAAGCGTGGGATATATTTGCGTACTCGGCAGTGTGGGGATTGTGGACTCATTCTATTTGGATGGTGGCATCCGATGCGGCTCGGTGCTCTACACTTACAGGCTCCTGTCCAATTATCAGAACTTCCAGACGTTATTTCGAGGGTAGCCAGGTATATATAGCTATACTTGCATCGTTCCTGATTGTGTTTAGTAATTGGAAACTTATCTGCGAGATGGCTAGCCTACTCTTACTATCGTAGAATCGATTAAATGCACTTTCTATAACCTATCTATCATTCCGCTACCACGCTATCATTCCACGTGATGATTGGAGTTTCCATACCTTGAATGTTTAGGAAGTAGTAATATCTTAGTTTTCGTGAGAAGGTTGGGTGCTAAGAAGGAATTAATACAAAACCAGGGTCATGGACCTGTCTTTTCAGGTCTGGTGGCCTCGCCGTGTATCGGGAGTATTTGTGAAGCGGTCCCCGATTAATTGGGGTTTACTTGACAGCGCAACAGTTTCCACAAAAATGCAAATAACTTTAAAAGAGGTGTGTTATAAATTTGAGAATCGGTATATCTACACCGGCACAGTAATACCCCGGCGCTGCTTTTCTTCAGCGCCGACTGGGGCTCTGTTGACTGGGGCTCCGTTGACTGGGGCTCCGTTGACTGGGGCTCCGTTGACTACGCCATTCAGTGCGACGGCCTGCTCGGCGTAGCTGGTGGCTTTTTTGGCCACGGCAACATCCTCATCGGCCCTGGTCTGCACCCGGGACTTGCTCTTCTGGAACGGAGGAATACAACTCCGCGGTAGCGGCGGGCTCTTCCACAGATAGAAACTGAGATCGGAGTCCTTACGCGGTATTGTTGTTGTCGTCCTCCAGGCGTCTTGCTCCTCGATTCCAAGAGGGTCCAACTCGGGGCTTTCGATCCATGATATTCCCTGGCCCCAATACGCATATCTTTCACCTTCAGATTCCCATTCGTAATCTTCCCAGCGGCTTTCGGCAAGAACTTGCATGTAGTGGAGTGAACTCCCTGGCCACAACGCGGTAACATTTCCAGCGGCTCCTCTCTTAACTGCAACATGTGAGCTTGGAGCATGAACGACATTAATGCTCAAATCTAACGTCAAGGACATTGACTTACACCAGCTACGGCATGTGCCGGTCCAAACCATGCCCAGCATGCTGGTTTGTGTATGCAGGTTGAAGTCTCGTTGAGCATCGAAGCGAACATCGAATGATTTGATTCGCTGTCGAATCATCTTCCGCAAGATCCGAATAAAGTAGTCGCTTGTAGCTTCGAGAGGACCTTTTAATTGACGTTAGTGATACAGATCTCACAAGTTCTTAGTTCTCTTGCCAACTGCGTCTTACCCATCAGGCTGCCGTTCGAGATAGGGGTATTAGGACCCAAGAAGATAAGGTAGTTCGGAAATCCCGCTACACCTGTCCCCATGTACGAATCGGGATTCTCCGACCATACGTCTTGCAGGTTCGCCTTATTCCGGCCTATTATAGGGAATCGGGGCCGAAAGGTGGTGTTGAATCCGGTTGCGGCAACGAGGACATCTGCCGGGTATAACACGCCCCCTGCAATAATACCCTCAGGGACGACTTTTTCGATCCCATGGAAAACAGGCTCCACATTTGGCTTTTGAAGAGCTATGAGGAAGTCCTCTCCCGGATTAATGCGCCGGCAGCCAACTTCGAACGAGGGGATCAAGTGATCTTGTAACTTCTTGTCATCGATGAGCGACTTCATACGAGCCTGGAACTCGGAGCGGATGTCTTTCTGCTCGGGGCTGTCCTTGAGGAAGGCGCGGAACATTCCGTTGAATTTATCTTCCATGGCCTTTCTTGTCGTCAAGTATGTTTCGTCATTCCACCGAAACTGTTCCTTGTCGCGCTCTTCGTACTCGTAAGACGCCGTTGCTCCGTCGGGTAATGCTACAGGAGGGCAGATCCAAGAGGGCGTTCGAATGTAAACCTGAATCTTGTCCGCCACAGGTTGAATCTTGGGAAGTAGCTGGATTGAACTTGCCCCGGAGCCGATGACACCGATTTTCTTGTTCCGAAGGTCGACTGAGGAATCCCAGTGAGCGGTGTGTAAAAGGGGGCCCGAGAACGTTGATAAGCCGTCGATGTCAGGCATCTGGGGGTTGTTGAGAATGCCGCTTGCATTGACCAAAATCTCCGCCTCGACGGTTGGGCCATTTTCAATTTGAACGGTCCATGTGCTTGTCTTATCTGACCACTCGGCAGATACTACAGAACTGTTGTATCGAATGAACTGCTCTAGTTCGAAGTGGGCCGCGACTCCCTTGAGGTAGCTGTTGATCTCATGCGACGAAGCGTAACTGCAGAAACTGTCGTTAGCAACCTGTCTGCTCCTATATTGTACTGGTGCCAAGAAACAGGGAAGCAACACAATTTCGACCAGTCCGGGTTCGGTGCAAAAGAGTATTGGTAGCAATGGCTCGGCACATCGCAGCCGCAGCCTTGAAAAGAGAGGTCAGTAGCTTCCCTCACCTGTCGATCCAGAGTTCTCATTTGTTAAAAAGGTGTAAATACCTGGGTACTTATTTTCGTACCAAGTCCCTCCTAGCTCAGGCGACTTTTCGAATATTTGGAAATCAACATAATCCTTTAGGTGCTTTCTCAGTTTGTAGCCTGTACCGCGACGGAGGCGAGTTAGCTAAGGAAATCGGTAGTCAAATCAATCTTTGCGAAATCTCACCCATCAGAATTCCGGAAACGCTGTTCAACTCTCATTTAGCAATCAGCGAGTGATGTTCTGTCGTATGTGATGACTTACCCGGCGCCGATGATGGTACAGCGAAGCCGCCGGGGTGTATAGTTGGCTCCTGTAGTGACAGTCATTGTTCACGGGCAATCTGGTAATCTCTGGGCAGTCTGTTTTTCTCTGGACCTTCGTTTTAGATTACCTTCGGGGGAGTTCGTCCCCTGCCATAGCACTAAGAACCCCTGCGACAGCGTCGAGCAGACGAACGCAGCGCGGAACGCGGTCCGGGATGTTCCCGGCAAAGAGGCCGAGCCCACAATTTTGTGGGTCCGGATTGGGACCCGGAGGATCTCGCTCCCACACCGAGCCATCCGTCCCCACTCTCTGCCAAGCCTATTGTGGGTACGGTGGTGAAGCCGGAGCGGTAGGCCCACCCCCTACGGCTGGCCCTGGTCGAGTCACTTCATCGTGGGGAAACCGTTCAGGCCTGGACAGATGCACAGCAGTTAATACATCCTTTTGAATGGCGATGACTATCCGGACTAGGGCACTTTACTATCCGGACTATGGTGACTGAAAAATTAGGCACTCATAGACAGCCACCGGCAATGGGTTTTCATAATTCTAGCCAAAAGCTATGAAAAAAGAAGATAAAAAATAAAAACTAAAAATAAAATATTTTCAGCTCTCTAACTGCCCAATTGAATCAAGGTCTCTCATTAGTCGGGATAGCAAAATTCAAGTCCGAATAGTCGTCGCCCTTTGAATATGTATATCACCAAGTATCCCCAATAATCAACATTTTCCAAATACGAACCGTCTCAGTAAATAAACGATCAGCTTATCTCGTGTTACATTAACTAGTAGATGTCTTAACGAGTTGGGGTCAATAAAATATCTCTACCTCCATACTAATATATTCCATCAGTGGCAAGGTCTAACCTCTATACATCCAATCCAATACCGTGTTTATCGCCGCCAGAACTCGTTCGCTAAAGTTTTGCCTGCTCGTTGGCTGTCAATTGCCGCAGAGGCGGACCAGCTCGACTGCCATCACCACGTTTCAGTGTATCCTCATCCTCGACAGGTTGTCGCAGCCTCCATTTATGCCGGAGTTCCTTTGGAGCCTTGTCCTCGAAGCAGTCAACGATGTATCTCCCGAGGACAGGGAGGAATTTGAACGCACTGGGTCGTTAGCGTCCGACCATGGAGAGTCTAGCGGCGTATAGAGAATCCACTTACTGTCCGGCACCCGCAGTGGCGAAGAAGAGACCTTTGGTGTTCGGGTCATGGTCTATGACAAAATCACCCTCGGGTGTGTCCGTATACCAGCACAAGCGGCGGTTCATCCACGCGCGATTCGCAAAGTCGGGGACAAGATGGCGTAGCCCTTCCCGAAGGGCTGCCTCGGCATCGTCGGGTAGGTACGACGCCTCGACGCCGTTTCCGTCTCGCTTGGGTGAGGAAACGCAGCGAGAGGTATCTTCAACGGGGATTTTGGTTGCGAAGCCGTAGCAATGCCGGGCGATTTTAAGGATATTAGTTCGGGGCGTCGGGGGAAAGATGAAGAACCCCAAGTTGAGGTTGATGATAACGGGCATTCCAGCTAGCTTCTGGGCTTCCTCTGGAGTGAGGCGGATAAATCCGAGGGGTTGTCCAGATGCTGACGCAGCATGGTCGATTGCGATAAGTCGGTTAGTCCAGGCACCGGTCGCGAGAATAACCTGGGAGGCCAGAATTGGACCACCCTGAGCCGTATTGACGCCCAAGACTCGCTCATTACCGTATCGTAGAGACAGAGCCGTTCCTCGTGGACCCGTGATAAACGTGACCCCCGCGAGGCTGCATTGCATGCTTAGGTGCCGGATGCTCTGCTCGGCATCGGCCCAACCTCCGCGGGGATTCACGTACGCTTTCAGGCCATCTACCTTTGCTTGGATGCTAGGATAGGGCCGACGAACCTGGTTAGCGTCTTCATACTCTTCCAGAGGAATCCCGTTCGACTTGTTTATCTCGTTGCTTCGTTCGATGTAAGGGTGTCCAGGCTGCTGAGCCAGCATGACAAACCCGGAAGAATAATAATGATCCTTGTACGTGGTGGTCCAGCCCTCATAAGCTTCGCGTGCCATCTGGGCGTATAGGGGATCAGCGTAGTCGACGCGAATCACTCGCGAAATGTCAACACTGCTACCATCTATGACCGGCGGCAGGTATCGGTCAATGACGGTGACGTCGAGATAGCCACGTTTCTTCAGTTCCAAAGCCGTAGAGAGCCCGAACACGCCCGCCCCGACAATAAGAATGGATTCGTCCTTAGATACAGCTTTTTTTGGCGTCATGATTGATTGAAGATTGAAGATGGCGTTGAGTGAAGGCCTTAGATCTCGTGAAGGCGAAGTATGAGTGCTTCGATGATTTAGGTTCCAATTTGCAGCAAAAGAAATACGAGCAAGAAAATGCCTGCGTTTTCCAGAGAGCGAAGAGGCAAGCGGAGAGACTGTATGTTATTAACGGTGGTGAGTGGGCCCGGAAGACGGGCCGTGTTCCGTGCGAGACGGAAGCTATTAACATTCAGTCGCGGCTATAACAAGCAGTTTCATTTCATGGATTTAAGCTCCAGTCAGCACAACAGTAACCATCTATTTACGACACCAAATTACCCAGTCCTCTCATCTGCCACTCTCAAATTTTCCTATTCTGGTCCCCAGACCTTGAGCAAGAAAAATACAAGCTAATTCGAAGGAGGAAAAGATCGACAGCCCAAAATGAGCGGGTGGTTCTCCTTCGCCAAAGGCTCCGACACGGAGAATGATGAATCGCAAGCGGCGCGAGCCCTACCGGCTTCGTGGTACCGTTCACCAGCCATGTACGAGCTGGAGCGGAAGGCTATATTCTCTAAAAGGTGGCTGGTTGTATCTCACAAGGCGAGGTTCGTCGAGCCCGGCGACTTCCTCAGAGTCACCGAAGCTGGCTTTGCTTTCTTCCTCATCAAAGACCGTCGGGGGGAGATCAGAGCGTACCACAACGTGTGTCGGCACAGGGCCTATCCCATACTACAGAAGGATGTAGGCAGGGTGTCAATACTTGCTTGCAATTACCACGGTTCGTCTTACCTCCGGGTTCCGCAAAGACTGCGCGTCATGACGCTAACTATATATGCCCGTGTACAAGGCTGGTCATATGGACTCGACGGCAAGTTGGCGAAGGCACCAAAGTACCAAGAGCTTCCTTCGTTTGACAAGGCCGCCAATGGCCTGTTCAGTATCCATGTCCACGTGGATAAGCTGGGATTTATCTGGGTAAACCTAGATGCGGAGGCCACGCCGACAGTCTCTTGGCATGATGACTTCTCCAAAGTCGACCTCCAGCCCCGCTTGCAGGGCTTTGATATGACCAAGTACCGTTTCGATCACCAGTGGGAAATGGATGGTGATTTCAACTGGAAGGCCTTGGCTGACAACTACAATGAGGTAAGACGACGCTGGCGCCACAGTAAAGGAGCCGACACAGCCTAACATATACGGTCTTAGTGTTACCACTGTCCGACAGGGCATCCGGCCCTCAACGGCATGTCAGATCTCTCGAAGTACTGGGTCGAGACAGCAGGTGGACATATTCAGCACTTCAATGTTGACAAACCAGAGAAGGAGGGCATGGGTATTCACAGCACCTTTTACTACCCCAATGTCTCCATCACTATTTCGTGAGTACCGCTGGGCTGCAGCCTACCCCTTTTCTTTCCACTTTCCCTCCTTTATATCCTTCGCTCACACTGTCCATATGGTGGAAAGACCAATATTCTTTTATATAATGCGCTGCATCCCAGTATCGGCTTCCCAGACAAAAATGGAGTACGAAGTCTACAGACACAATGACGCTTCGGACGAAGACTTCAACGGCATATGGGAGTTCTTCAAGCAAGTTCTGCGAGAGGACAAAGACTTATGCAACGCTGCACAGAAGAACCTGAATGCGGGAATCTTCCTGAACGGAGAGCTTCATCCGCGAGTCGAAAAGGTACAACTGTCATATCCAATCGTCGTAGAACACGATTAGCTGACCGAACATGTCTATTATTTAGGGACCCTTGTTCTTTCAGGATCAGACGCGGAGACTCGTCATGGAACACCGCAAGGAGGAGGAGTTGGCCGGTCATGACATTTGGCCGGCTACCCCAAGACATAAGCCGACAGACAAGAGCCAAGAGGAGATAGATTTCTGCGACGCACTCGACAAGGCTGGCTGCCAAGGAGCAGCAGCAGAGCTTAGTTGGTAGGGTTAAGCATTCTCTACGGAGAGTGATCTTTACACCAGTCTCTAGCATATCTTAAATTTTTAGGCACATATAACAAGAATGAATTAGCAATTAAAGGCTTTCCTACCCCAGACCAATGTTCATCCAGTCTTCAATGACTCTGCTAAAGTCATGGGCTTGAAACGACAGTCCCTCGTAGTTGCTGTCTACTTCGACGCCGTCTAGGTAGCGGTACAGGTCCGTAGATGGCAATGCCTCTTCAAACCCTATGTCGGGTGCCTCTGACGGCTGTTCTGGTAGGGTGGCGGTGTCATCTGGAGGATAGACTGGGCACTCTTTGGGCACAGTCCTGTGGCCAGAGATTCCGGCGGATCCTACTAGGTCGAACTCAGCTGTAGTTTCGTCCTGATCGTTTCCTCGAATTGTCGTCGGCGTCGGTGTAAGTGAGCCGTCAAACATCGATTGATCCGCTATGGCGTCTTTTTGCCCGGCCCGCTCGTATATCAGCATGTTCCATAACAGCAGCGCGTCGATGGAATGAACCTGGCGCGATCCAGTGTGATCTTCGTTTACCGTCCTGTTAGACGGGGTAACAGAAACGCTTCCTTGTAGCTTATTCAAGTTGTCTGCCTATAGAAAGTCACCGAATGTTAGTGGAGTAACCAGCACTGGAGTCCTAGTAAGGAAAGAAAGATAGACTAAGTCCAGGGGGAGGGTGAGTGGGTGGGGGAACAAACAAGGGTTCAGACTTTATAACAGAGTTTAGAGTAGGGAGCACATACCATGACGGAAACTCGCGGCCAGATGGAACCCATACGGCGCAGAAACTTCATGCACTTATCGAATCCTGCCAGGGCCTTTTCTCTGAGGGACCGTTCTTCGACGAAGCTGTGTTGTAGATGAATTGTGGCGACGATGACCACACAGTGAGCCAAAGACGGGTCCGACGGCTGGAAGGATTTCTTGTCCAGCAAATCGATAAAGTAGGTCATCCAGCCGGCATGACGACTGATGAGCTCAAAAGACTGGTGGATGAAGGACTGCGGCATGGTGTTGCGGAAGTTCCGGAGTCGCATAGACAAGAGAAAAGGGTGGTTGAGCAGACAAGGGATGGCTGCATAGATGAATTGAAGGAATAACCATGGTCCCCAGTAGTGACGGTTCTTCTGCAACGACTCAGGTGTCTGGTCCCCAAATTTGTTCGCCGCAAATCGATACTTCAAGGGGACACTGCAATCAACCTCCAGATGGCGCTGCGTGACAGCTGAATAGTCTGAATGAGGATCCCAGGGTGGCGGCGTGTCAGGGCCGACGCGATAGGCGGCATACATTCTGACCATGTGCCATACCTCGCTCAACTGAGATGTGTACTTTAAAATGCCCACATCCAAGAGGCTGTCTGGAAAGCCTCCATCGTAAAACTCGGTGGGGTTTGACGCCGGTTTCCAGAAGGAGCCACGACCACTGAAAGCGGTCAAAGCTGGCCAAGCGGTGCAATCCGCCATATGGTGATCCGCTCCGGGTACGACGCATCCTTGAAGTTGCTGTAAGATGGAAATGCTTCTTATACAATCCCTGCATTCCTGAGAGTCGCCGGGGACGGTTATGCTAAGAGTGCTAGCGATGGAAAGGTGGACACTAGCTTGTACGGTCCTTCCATCTACAAAAGAGGGCCGAGTCCCTAATGTTAGCTCTGTCTTATAGCAACGGTGATCCTTGTTATTGATCAGCAGGACTTTATTTGCTCACCAGCCATATCAATCATACTCAGTAGACAGAGAGACTGCAAGGTCGATAGGTTGACACGGCTGTTGACCACACAATCCATTGTCCGCTGGCGAGACAGCCTGGCCATGTCATCAAGGCGCACTTTCTTGGCTGGCGTGACCGGGTTTTGGGTGAACCGTAGGCCTAGCGCCTGCAGGGCAAGGAGAAGCCCATAGTCCCTTGACTCGAGAGACTCGAGAAATGCGTCTTCCCTGAACAGGGTTATAGGCTGGTTGTGGCACCATATGAAGTAGAGCCGGATAGTCTCGCGAAGCGCATCGCCGTCTAGAACAAGCCCTGTGGTCTTGCGTGGGGACGGAGTCTGGTTGAAAGGCCAAGAGTCCTGATCCTCCATGCCGTGCGAGGGGTTGTCTCTTCGTATAACAGAATTAGTTCCGCTGGTAAGCCACGGTTCCTCAATAGCCTCGCAAGACCCTGGAGTCGGGATCTGAGATGGGGGCGCGGCTTGGCCAGCTGGAGAAGCAGTAGGCCTACGAGAGAATAAAGTGAGTAAGAGCCAATGGTAGCTAACAAGAGCGAGGAAGCTACCCACAGTAGCTGCCGAATCAACTGATCCATTTTACCTTCCAGATTACCGATGCGTTCTTCCTAAGGAAACTAGTCAAGATCGAATACGGACCGAGTCGAGGCTATTCAAGCGTCGTAGGGAGAATTACCATTTTCCGGTTATGCCTCGCAGCGTTGACCTCGTGTTCATTATCATTATAGACACATTGTTGCCCTAGGCGGTCGCAGTATGAACACACGGGTCTCTCGCCTGGACATCTCGTTTTCTTGCGGCTGCGATACCAAGGTCAGTTGGGGTACAAACAAGGTCGAGCTTCTAGGAGCCTCCGGTCAGGAAGTTTGTCATACCGGCAGGGATCACAAGCCTGCCGCACTCGTTTTATGGGACGCGTATCCTCGTCCATGAAGTGCAAGGGCAAATCGAATGTATCATATGACTCTTAGTTCCTCCGCGCGCTAGTCGACGTGATCCAGTTAGGCTTGAGCGCTGAGGATTACTTTACGGCCCGAGCGAAAATAGCCGTCACGGCGAGTAGGAAAAACCCCGGCTTATAAACTCCGACTCTCCGGTCTCTATCTGCGGGGAAAATAAAGATATCCAGGTATTTCATTCGTGTCAATCGAACAGGGGGCATTATCGGGTGTCGGAAGTCGAAATGGGTCTAGTCGGCAGCCGAAGCAGGTATAGTCGTCAGCTTCCCCGCACTACGCTAACGCAATATGAAATAAGATGCGCCCTATTGGTCCAGGCTCGCACGGAGATATATCGGGCTCGGCTCTCACCTCGCCCGAATGCTAGTCAAGGAATCCCCCTACTATGACTAGTTCACGGACTTTCGAGCACCCCGTCACCGCCTGCCCCCTAGTAGACGTTCACAAGGAGGAACGCCACCCCACAGACGTGTGAGACATATGTCAAGTAGTTCTCGCGCCATAGACCGGCCATCACATTCTACGGTAGGTTATACGTACAGGCCGCATCCCTATATATAACCTTGTAGCTAAGCTGCACGAAGAGCTCCTTACGGAGCTCCGGAAAGTGGATGGGAGTGACGCGGCAGGCGAAGTAGCGCGAGAGAGAGAGGACTACGAGTACCTCGCCGCATGAGAGGCCGCGGTGGCCGCGAGATATAGGGGACGAATAAGGGAAGAAAGGTGGCTTAGCCTACACGGGGCGCCACCCCTATTTACCTGCACTATCCTGTGACGTATTAATTACATGGACATGTATAGCTGATATAAAGTATAGATTCTTAGTGGTTTCTGCCCAGAAGGCTCTGCTACTTACATAGACCCTAATTGTCGGTACGGCAGAATAAAGGGAATTAAACGAAGACGCGCCCTACTTTTAATAATAAGGCGGTAGCATGCGGGTGGCCCGGACTTCTTAGACAAAGGTAGAACGGAATATATATAAACTAATAGGCCGAGAGCGCGCGTCTGCACCAAAGTCTAACCGGCCGGCTTCGAACCGCGAAGTTATATTCCTCCCGCACACTACTCTGATGCACCTTATCCTTCATCATCGATATGGTGCCCATGGGCAAGCCGCCTACCGAAGATTTACAGCCTGGGCCTGGAAGCCGACCACTAGATTAAGGTTCTATCGGCTACTAACACTCATGCCCTGTTCCGTGGCATGCTTTGCCAACACTGTGCAGTTCCAGAACTTCCACAATAAGCAGTCACTGAAGCATCATTACGTCGTCATAGACAAGGACAGAGAGCGGCATCCTGAGGAGGATGACTTAGAATATCCCGAATACGCCTACAACCCTCAACCACGGAAGCAGGGTAACCCGTGTCCATGCCTCAGCGGCGGTGAGGCCTAGTATTTTCTAAAGAACCCGGATGAGTTTTGCAACTTTAAGGGATTAAATAGCACACTTCCTAAACGACTCAGCGACACGCTACTGACTCTCGTATAACGGCCTGGGTCGTATATATCGAACAGCGGTACTCTACTTAGCCCATCGTCATTCCGGCCATTATCTTAGTTTACTCGCACTCGGTGCTACTCTTTGGTTCATCCCTCTGTAGCTCACAGTCACCCGGGTGATCTACAGAATGCCACCATTCCAGTCATAGTCGTCTTTACAGGGATTGGACTTTTCCTTCAACTCTTTATCTCGCTTCTTATATTCAAATGCAGTCTCGAAAGCTATAGAAACTAAAAAAAAGATAGACGGGGGGATAGTCCAAGATGTACTAGATTCCCGAAACTACCAACAACTTTCTCCACGTCCGCGCTAGAGCCCTTGAAGCCTGGAGCATCTTTCCTAACATTGACGTTTCCATTTTCGCCACCGAGCGTCTACTTGAAGGCGCTTTCAGTCGTCCATTGCCTTCCTGGCGTTGCTTGCCAGTTAACCCCACGAGCCATTGGTAAGAAACACGGACACGATGCTTCTATCATTAGTTCGAGCTTCAGAGGTGGGAAACAGTCTCAAGAAGCTTCTTATACCATATTCCGCGGTCCATGCAGACACCCCAACGTTCTAACTAGTTGGCGATGGTCCAAAGTATTCTACTGGAACTCACGCCTCCATCCGAGTTCATTAGTCCCAGGGATTTGACTTCTCGTCAAGTTGGAGAAATGATAGTGCATATGATCTGGTATTTGGGAAATGACAGTGTACGAAGGATATGATCCTTCGAAAATGACAGTCTAACTCCTGAATAATCTCTAGGCGAACCCATACTAGTATTCTACCCATCCGATGACCATTCCACGCGAAGTTGGGCAAGATTTCCCACACACGAACGTATCCTCAACTTTGAACAAATATGAAAAGGAATTCATGGCCACCTCATATTTGGCCACAAATCACTCCTCCGCACGGCGCCGGGGAGGCATGATTCCAGTTCTCACCCTCCCAGCCGTAATCTCATCCGACATACCCCAGCGCCAAGCCCCTAGATGGCGCTGTAGCACTGGGATCAACGGTTGGATGGAGACATTGGACTGGCAAGCCGCAAACTCTACTCCCTTATTATCAATCATTTCCTCACGACCATGTTGAACTTCAAATCCAAGGGAGGATTTACCCTCGCTGAGGAATGCCTTGACATAACTCTCCTTCACCTTGCGCTGTGACCAACTGCCGTTCCTCGACTTCTAGACGAAGAAGGCACGCCCTAGCTCCCCCCAGTGGTAATCCGAGTCGAAGACATTGCCAAACCTGAACTTGTCGCCGAAGACGCTCATCTGCCAGGCCTCCGCTGTATTTCCGGCGAGTTTTGTACCCATGGATGGTGGCATGTCCCTAAGGTGGCGAGGACCCTTGGCCCAGGCGTCCTCCTCTGGGGTCATCTCCAACCCGGGGATGGGAATGGCGGTTTCGACATTGGCGGCAGGGGGCAATCAGACATGGCGCCGCCGGCTAGCATCCGCTCAAAGAGGAATGTGAACGTCTTTGCAATATTGACCGAAAACCTGAAGAGGAATTGCGCCCAGTTGTCTAGAATAACCTCCCGTGGGTAGATGCGGGTGTTGAGCGCAGATAGACGGTCGCCGATAGCGATGGCCTGTTCGAGCATCTAATAGTAAGAAGTTTAGCTCAATGTTATATTGACTCAGGGGAATATCTTCATACCTTCAGGTTGACAATGATCGTCAGCTCTCCGCGAGGGTCAACTTTCCACATGGGCACAATTTCAGTACGGTCTTCCCTGACTGTCTCAGCGATGCAGGGCATCCCATTCAAGTTGGGGTCGTCGCCAATCTGGATGACGGGAGGGGACCGGCGCAGGCGGTCCAGGAAGTGGGCGACGGCATCAGCCTGTTCCGCTGCAAGCGTGGGGCTGTGATTATGGTATGCATGGGGCTTCTTGGACTCATTCCACCCAACAGCCATGTCCTGCAGGAGCTTCTGCATGGCACCTCGGCTCTTGGGCGACTCGATGATGGAGTAGGCGAGGTCTGTCGCCTTTCGGAGGAACCTCACGTGCTCGCTGTGAGTCGGGACTTCTGACAGGCTCAAGTCGGCACCGAGGTAGTATGTAGGGAAGGCGATGCTGTGGCTCAAGGTAGGCGCGTGATCGAGCACCATCGGCGGCAGCCAAACGGGGAGCAGCGGGTTAACGATGGACTCAAGGGTATGGCTCTATTGCTACCGTCTTCTAAAAGGACTCGGTAAGCAACCCAGGGCTCCCCGCGGACTTTCGCCACTCCCCCGCCTTCCTCGAGACTGAGTCGTACTTGCTCGCCGCGCAGAAGCGGGTGGAAATGCAGATTTGTTTGAGAGCGCATGCTCTCATGGTCAGTCCTTTTAAGCTCCGTGTCGTCGGGAGCCATAGTTAAGGGGACGACCTGGGACTTGAGCTTCGGACAAAAGTTTCTTGAACTCCCTCGTCCAACCGACAGCAATTCTTCTACGCCCTTATATGTGATCAATTCAGGGTATCCGCTCGAAATAAAAATAGAAATAACCAATACCAACGCCCCGCGCTTGCCGGCGCTATTAAGTTATAATCGAGGAAGCCCGAGAACTAGCCCTCACTATCCCCTGGGTACCCTATTCTCTGCATGATGGACTCGGACGGGAGAGGGAGGACAAAGGCCACCGACGTCGGATAGCTTCATACCCGTTTGCCTGTAGGCCGGGTCGATCTCCGTAGCTGATTCTGTATCCGGCTTTCCACCATATTTCTTTCGCCACTTGCGTTCCTCTTGAGAGACGTCGGAACCCCCTGCCGACTCGGTGTCTCTTAGGATATTGAAGGGCAGGATCTGAGACATCCTGTGTCGGCTAAGCTGGTCCAAGGCCGCCTTGAAGTCGCTAAGGATAATGCTATCGGTGAAGCATTTAAAGACGAATGCGAATTTCCAGAAGGGGTTGATGTAGCCGATTGGGATCACGGGGGTCACGGACAGAAGGTCCACGAGGATGCAAATGACGCTAAGGCTCATACAGAGAAGCAAGATGCCGAATCGAGGGGACACCTTGATAATCTCGATGAAGCTAAGCTCGTAGCGGAACTTTATATTCCAGAAGAGGTTGACAATAGTGAATATCCACCACGGGTCGCTAGTGTCGTGGCGTTAGCAATAGCACGTTAAACTACCCACGGATCGGTGTCAAGTACCGGAAGACAGCCTCGTACGGACGTGTTGAGGCAAATAGATAACTATCGCGGCCATTGAAGTAGGCGAAGTTCGCATATATCTCCAAGACCCAGTAGGGCTGGACGAGGATAACGCTGCCAATGTAGAGGAGGCTGCCCCGGCGTCCCAGGAACGGCTTGCTCTTCATCCACGCAATGACATTATGGAGTGACCAAGACGTGATGAGCAGAACGACGGTTGAGGAGAGGAACCAGCCATACGCCGGAGGATCAAAGAAGATGAAGAAGCCATTAGGAACAGCAAGCACAAGCTGCGAGGTCGCTGTCAGCAGCCAGACTACAGAAGTTAAGTTATAGAGGGCTAACTAACCTCGATCAATATAAGCTTGTGGAGCAGGACTCCGCGCCGCATATTCGCTAGAGTTATTCCGCACATGATAATCAAAGCACCGACCATGACCCCCTGCGACCATGCCTCGAGAGTCAACTTGTCGGGCTCCAACGGCTTGGACTGCGCCGCGGATAGTGTATCGCTCATCTTGATGGCCCGGGTGGTGCTATTAGTATGAGGGGGTGTTTGGGAGCAGAGTGCCGCAAGAACAAGAACCCCCATGTTGCTATTCGGAAGGTGGATCCCCGGTCGAGTTATGTACTTGCACGGCTGTTGCGTGCCAGGCGAGAGAATGTACGAGACAGGCCCCCGGTACCTTCGGCCGTAAGCAAAGCGGGGAACCACCCAACGCTAAAGTCGAAAGCTTGGTGCGAGCGGCCAAATACAACCTCGTCAACATGCATCCACGCTGTGTAGCATCGAGCGTCACCCCCAATCCCGGACTTGGCATTCGGTCTGGACTACCCCACCGATCCACCAGGTCACTCAAACTCATGCAGCCGACGGGGTTGGGGGTTACCTATACGGGTGAGATCTACGAAGCGAGCCCGCCTTGGTCTCCAAAATCTTGGAAGGACTGTACCCTTGCAGCGCTGCACTCCGCAGCGCTGCGGGGTACAGACCAATATTCCGCCAGGAATGGCATTCGCAGCCGCGGCAGCCCCTGACGCCGCCGCGTGCGAGGTATTCCCTATCGACTACGACTACAAATAAGGTCAGCAGCGGCGTCGCATCACTTGACTTTACGGGGCAACTTACGAGAACGTTGGCTGTTACTTCAGCCTGGCACTCATTGCAAGGAGGGTGCGGGGGGTCAGGCCTCCTGGTACATGGAGCGATTTGCTAGCCCCATGTCGATCACTCTTATTCAGCGGCACCAGAGACGATCCCTGTGCAGCATGGAGTACCTCTGTCAAAGCACAGAACAAGGGTTGGTAGGGATGCGCTACGTAATAATCTGTTAAAGCGACTGACTAGGGATATACGCTGCCAACGATTCATCGACATTTTCTGGTATTCAACACCAGCTCGAGCCTAGAGCCGTGACCGTGATGGCCCCAAGTCCTATATTTCCTTGGCACCTCGCGACCCCCAGACAGCCGAGGATATCACAGTACTGTCCGCAGCAAAGACCAGTGGTCGAGGATGTTCACAATCAGCTTGTTCTACCGGCTCAGTGAGGATCGCCTCCCAGGTCGCCGCCTCGCCGTAGCCAACGTGTCGAGAGTCAGAGTTTAGTTCCTAGTATAATAGGTGAGGTGGATAGACTCTGCCCGGCATTGAAACAGGGCCGGCGTAGAGGACGAGGCGTTCGCCGGTTCCAGGTCCGCCCTGTGCTTCAACCT
The DNA here is from genome assembly GCA_017657125.1 of Scopulariopsis brevicaulis. NCBI lineage: Eukaryota > Fungi > Ascomycota > Sordariomycetes > Microascales > Microascaceae > Scopulariopsis > Scopulariopsis brevicaulis. The sequence goes on from JAGFNX010000131.1 coordinate 39,188, forward strand.
CGCATTGTTGGTGTTGCCAATGGTAAGGGCTTCTTCGTTGACCTGGAGTGAATCCAGTTATTCTGCGGGGCCGCTCACAAGACTATCGAGCTCCACAATCACGCCCCCATCCTCCCGGGGGAAAAGGTTCCTGTGATAAACTCCTTTCTGGCCCATTCGCTGGGCGACTCCGTCACTTTTGAGGCCGGCCAGCTCTTCGTCCGGGGATGGCGAGGCCACGCCCGGACCCGTCCTTGTACCACTACGTTGCGTAACTTGCGGGGATGGCATGGAAAAGACCACATTTTTCACTCGTGAACACCGAGCCATTTAAGAGCCCGTTCTCCCGTCTCCAGTGTCACGACGTCGACGCGAGACCAGGAAAATAGACCTGAGGTGAAGTACAGCTCAACGTGCCCCTAGGCGCCATTCGTCGCACCAATGGACTGCATCCGTGCTCTCCGCGTGGGACAGGTGCACCGGACCCCAGATTGGAGAATCCGGGTTAATCTGGCTGAAAGGATGGTGGCGTCCTTTCCACTGGACAAGACCGGCGGGGTCGTTGGTCCATGCCTCGTAAGGAGTGTAGTGGTATTGCGGGTGCAGCGTTTACCCGGCGTAAAGTGAATAACAAGAATTTGGAAGGTTGGGCCGTCTCCGTCGCTCAGGGGACGAAGACCGACGCTAAGGCGGCCAAAGTTAACATGACCCCTGTATTCACTCGTGCTGCTATCGTGGAAGACTATGTGCGCCATTTGGCCATACCACTCGCTGGTGTCCTAAGTGATGCGGATCAGGGCCTCGTCACCGATGCCCATCTGCAAGCAACCGGCCATCACGGCTCCCGACGAAGCCAACGTAGAGGTTCCCCATATCATAGGTCCCATCAACGAGGAAACTTAGGACGGAACGAGCCCGGAACGAGCTCGACTTGAGCCCACCGACGGCAGACTCTCCAGTTTGAGCGGTGCCAAGGAGGAAATATTACTGGGCTTGACGAGACGAGCCGCGTCAGTACGACGCGGAGTCGGTAACCGAGCGGGTCCCAAAGACATCTCGATGGACCACCTCCAATACTGCTAGCCTCGGAGCCAGGGTTGAGGGCCCGTCGTTTTGGCCACCACAGTCATTTGGCTGTTCCGAAAGTATGCCAGCCGACAAACAACTTTGACGCCACCAACTTGAAAAAGCCAAGTTTAGGAGTTGAGCTGGGGATCTACCATCTTGAATGTGTACCGGCGTATGGAGGGCCTTGGAGCCACGATGTCGAGTGTGAATCAATGCTATTATGCTGGTTGTCGAGGGCAAAGTGAGGACATACTTATATCCCATTCCCTTAGTTGAGACCCTACTTCGATGTCGACAACGACGCCTTGTGCGGGCATCCCGAGAAGGCACAGAAAACGTGGCCCTGTCGGTGGACGGTGTTCATCGTGGTCTTCGTACCAATCGACAGATCCCCCAGCAGCCTGTCGACATGCTCTCCACTACGAGAAAGAAGCCCGAGCTATCCACGCTCGCCATAAGTACCTCCATCAAGAATGATAGACGTGCGAACTTGGAACTGACATCAAGGTTCAGCTGTGTATCGGTAGATACCTGGCCACATCGTCCAAGGTTTGGAATAATGAGGCTGAGGCGGAATTTTATGCTACATTTGGAAAAGCGTCGGAAACGCCGTACTCGGTATGCAATGTAGATCTATTGAGATGTCGAACGGTCTTCCTGTTTCCCGGATGTCCAATAACCAAGAAGCATTTGGTTGATCGAAAAGCCGATCCTTGCATGTATGCAGCACAGGGTTGTATTATGGAACACTTCTAGAGACACGCTAGAATGACGCTAGAATTGCGCTAGAAGGATCTACAACCCGTTCTGGAAGGTCGAGTACTGCTGGAGGGGCAAAGGAGTTATCCGATCAACCCCGCGCAACCCCCGCCACGTCCCATGCGCCTTCCCCTCACTTTATGTCAGGGGTTGTGCCTGACATCAGCTCATGACTTTTCACATGGTAGGCCGACCTTCCTACACGGGTTAGACAAAACGAGGCATTTCTGCACGGCGCTCTTATGGGCTGCCGCTCACGGCGGCAGTCGGCTGCTTGTACATCCGGCAGGGATGCATGGTACAAAGCTTTGCGGCTTCGAATCCCGCTGCGTCTCCTATTGGTCCGATCGACCTGCATAACTCACAGAGTCCGGGAGGACCCCACGCGAAGCCACGTATGGATAGCTTCAAGCCGTCGTACCCGGCATGGTGAGCCAACTCTTACACGCCGCCATTAGTAACTGAGACGACAAAACCAGAGCACATGACATGGGATTCCCGATACCCACAAATGATGCAGGCGGGGCTGAGGGGACTGGGCGTACCAGGGATGGAGGGGGCCTCCTTCCCCCTCCCTCTTTTTAGTGTTGTGAAGCGTATTGACGGATGCGGCGCGGGCATCGGACCACCATCCCCGGGGAGTCGACCCACCAATTGAAGCCTTCTGGAAGCTCCACACTCGCGTCCAACGCTCTCCATGCCGGGACATCACCTAGCGAAGCGGCCCCGGGAGTGGAGGTCCAGGGGATGGGGAAAGGCAAAGATAGTGAAGGCAAAAGTGAAGGAAGCCACGTTGGTTCCCGTAAATAGTGGATACCTCACTAGGTATCTCACCGGGGAAGCTCCGCAACGCGAGGGAGTATGCTTCCAAAGCCAGCGTGCTGGTCCTGCAAGCTTTCGGTAACGCCGAGTGTGTCAATAGTCCTCCAGGTCCCCAAGACGTCGTTGCCATAGCGCGATGAAGCCGTGGATATAAAAGGGTAGTGCGCCTGCCTCCGTGAACGACAAGAATCTCCTCGTCACAGGCCACGGGCAGCACTCTTTTCGCCGCAGCAATATATCTTTCTTCCCAGCGTACTCTGTCAACACCAGTTCTCAAAATTCCCTTGCAGAACTCCAACACGATGGGTTTTATGGATAGCCTTTCCCTGTCCAGGCCCAAGGACGAGGCAGGCAAGACATGGCCTGCCATCGCCGTGGGCCTGTTCGTTGCCTTTGGTGGTGTTCTCTTTGGGTACGTTGCATAATCCGCCGGGATCCGTGTAGTCGAGTCTGCCGAGCTAACTACTCTCCACTCACAGCTATGATACTGGGACGATCAGTGGTATCCTTGCTATGCCCTACTGGCAAAAGCTATTCAGTACGGGCTACATCGATGCCGAAGGGAATCCCAACGTCACTGCCTCTCAGGAGTCCGCTATTGTGTCTATTCTCTCGGCCGGTACCTTCTTCGGTGCTCTCGCTTCTCCTTTCCTGGCAGACTATGTCGGCCGTCGTCTAGGCTTGATCATCTCTACGTGGGTTTTCAACCTGGGCGTTGTGCTGCATACCGTCGCCACGTCCATTCCGCTATTCCTAGCGGGTCGCTTCTTTGCTGGTCTTGGTGTTGGTCTGATATCTGCAATGAGTAAGCTAGTCTGATGCGTCATCGATTCATCCTATCTAAGAAAGAACAATCTACTAATAGACTTGGCCTAGTCCCTTTATACCAGTCCGAGACTGCTCCTAAGTGGATTCGCGGCTTTATTGTCGGCGCGTACCAGTGGGCTATCACTATTGGGCTGCTCCTCGCAGCCGTTGTTAATAACGCCACTGCGAACCGAAACGACTCGGGGTCGTACCGGATCCCGATTGCCCTCCAGCTAGCATGGTCGCTTATACTATTCGTTGGCTTGTTGATACTCCCAGAAACGCCTAGGTTTCTGATTAAGAAAGACGACGCGGAGAAGGCTGCTAAGGCGCTTAGCCGGCTCCGTCGCTTGCCTATCGATCATGAAGCCATTTCGGCGGAACTGGCCGAGATCCAGGTAACCCATGAGTTGGAGACGGTCGCGGGACAGGGCTCGTATCTCGATTGTTTCAGGCCGCCTATTCTGAAGAGGCAGCTCACTGGCATGGGATTACAGGCGCTGCAGCAGCTAACAGGTAAACTCAACCCTTCCGTCCAGTTATCAACTCCTCACCCTCCCTCGGCTTCAGGAACGCCCGAGCTGTTTTCTCTCGATCAAAATCCTAACAGAACACTGAACTAACTGTTATTACATGCATCAACTTTATCTTCTATTACGGGACAAAGTATTTCCAGAACTCTGGAGTGTCCGACGGCTTCACTGTGCAGATGATCACATCAGCTATCAATGTCGCCTCCACCTTGCCCGGCATGTACGCTGTCGACAAATGGGGCCGACGACCCCTCCTTCTCTGGGGGGCTATCGGAATGTGCGCTGCCCAGCTAGTTGTCGCTATCTGCGGTACGGTGTCTTCTGGCCAGCACGATAACGGGGAGATATTCGTGAAGAACCTTGGTGGGCAGAAGGCTGCTGTTGCCTTTACCTGCATCTATATCTTCTTCTTTGCCTCGACTTGGGGTCCTCTTGCCTGGGTCGTTACTGGCGAGATCTACCCCCTTAAGACCCGCGCAAAGTCCCTTAGTATTACTACGGCGACTAACTGGCTTCTGAACTGGGCTATCGCTTACGCGACCCCGTACCTCGTTAACTACGGAGACGGATACGCCAACCTGCAGTCTAAAATCTTCTTCGTGTGGTTCGCCGCCTGCTTCATCTGCATCCTCTTCGTCTACCTCATGATCTACGAGACTAAGGGCCTCACCCTTGAGCAAGTAGAGCAGCTGTACGAGGAAGTCAGCGACGCGCGGAAGTCGGTGGGATGGAAGCCCAAGACTTGGGAGCACGGAAAGAAGGTTGAAGGCCGCAAGATTTCGACACCTGAACACGAGGAAATCGCAGTTCAGGACCACTCCCCCGGGGAGAAGAACTGAACTGGAAGACATTGCGCCTGGTATTTGGGCGGAAGCTGAGGGAACCTGCCTGCACTTCTGGCAAATTCCTTTGAATAGTAGCCCAATCCCGGTCATCATCGGTCCGCGTGATCGCCCTTGGCTTGGCTTGGTGGTGGAGAGAGGATATTTATATTTCGTCATCCCACTTGTTCCCTTTTTCTTGTTTTGTTTCGTTACCCATACGTTGCGGAATGGAAATCGGAGCAGAAAGGATCTATCTTTTTAAATTCTGATGTCCATAGTTTGGCACTTAAACCAAACAATGAGAACATACTTTTACGAAATAAGAGATGTACTGCGTACATCTAATAAGTGATCTCGGTCGGCGTGTCACGACGAAAGGAAGCTAGAAGGCAGAGGGTTCAAGGGAAATCGGGCGAAGAAACGTTCCGGTGACCAGGCTCGAGACTTCTGAAGCATCGGACGAAAATAGCATTTGAATGTTCCCTTGGGCGGCTCAACGCAGGTCACGCACGCGAAGCACGAACAGGTGGCCACACGTACTCGTACTTCAAAACACCATATAAAGTGTGCCAAAAAAAAACCCCCAAGCAAATACATCACCGTGTCGAGGTCTTTTTAATGGCAATTACTACCCTCTCTACCAAATTTAAAAATGCCTACGACCCCTTTTGGCTGCATAGCGTGCCGATCTGGCGTAGGCCCGTGATTCGATTTGTTCAGACCGCTCGAGCACTTTTTTTTCGCACGCCTAAGTTCCCTTTCTTCTTATTTGCGGGTAGTAATTATCCCTTCCATGCCTAGTCGTAAGGAACCTCGTCCCCTAGACATCTGCTTTTTTTTTCGCTCCGGCGGCGAGCAGTACAAGTATAATAATGCTCAAGTTCGCGGAGGCTCTACAGCCCCCAGGGATCATATTTGTGAAATCGTGACTTCGCCCCATCGCTTAATGAAGATAGGAAAGAATACACTGGTATATTGTACTTATATTTCGGGTGAGACTCGGACTTTAACGCTTGTACCTAGTATGTTGCTCTTATCTTCTGGCTAATAATGATAGGGTACCTCTTGAAGATGTTTCTTATAAAACTGCGAGGTGACGTGGATTTACCATAGATAATTTGTACTAGCAGGGTCTTGTACACGATTTAACAAACATGATCCCTGGGGGCTGTACTGCAGCTCGAGCCCACAGCATAGCCATATGGACCCACAAGCCGGGGGTTTGGGCAGGGGAGCGTGCGGTTGGAGGCCTCACATTCCATAGTCCATGCTTTCTCAGCTTATTTCATGTCCATTCATTTTTATTACTGTCTGCCTCTACCTTCCCGACAAGTACTTAGTATATCCACCCACTTCTGCCTTGGTCAACTTCCTGGTGTGAGTAGCATTACTGAGGATGGTGAGGATGGATCGAGGAGTTGGGGAGGCGGTGTCGTATATCGGTTCCGCTCTCATGCGTCAAGAAGCACTACCTCCGGATTCAAAGGCCAAATGAAGGTTCTCTCGAAGGTAAACCGGATAGTGAGGCATTGTTTTCCGAACATTCTCAACTACAGAAAGGAATTCCATAGTCGTGGTGTTGGTGACGCCAATGGTATGAACTGATTGACAACCTAATACTCCATAGGTTGGAAAAAGCAACAACATATCGAAAGGCTAAAGACGTGGGTGTGAGCGGGCAGGCAAAACGGAATGATACCAGAATCTTGGCTGAATTCGATGACCACGACAGTAAAACGAGGAGCATGGCCGTAAAGAATTGGAAGCCGTATCGATCCCTTCGCCTTCTTGAGGTGGTGTTTTTTTTTTTTTCAAAGTGCTTAAGCCACACAAAGCCTTTAATATCATTCGAGTAACTAGTCAAAGAGGGCAATCTCTTTGGCCCCATGACGGGCTTGTTCCCGGTTATACCAGCAGCCGATGTGAAAATTCCCAATAAAAACCTGTAAGGCAGGAATATATTCTCCAGCCGCAGAGATAACCATGGATAACCTTTATAGGTTGCGAACACTCGGTTAATAGAAACTATTTGGATTTTATTTTCTTCCGTGTGATCGACCCCTATTTCCGAACAACTGCTCGGACTGCCATCCTAGGGTTATCTCACTGTATCCACCGTGATGTATAAAGCTGAAACTGAAGCTAGCGGTGGAGATAGGGTGCTAGTGGGAGGCAGAAATAGGGAGAAGAACTAACGAGAGTGTTGCTAGAAATCCTTGGCTCGGAGATGAGTAAATCCTCTTGGGTTGAGGGGGGACCGAGAGGTTGTCTACCACACCTCCGACTGTGGTTCAGTATCACTGCGTAGGGTTTTGCTCCTTGTGTGTTGTCTTGGCTCGGAAATGTACTAAGCAATTGATGGAAGTCGAGAAGGAAGGCCAACTACTGTGAAAAATTCACCCACGATGAGTCGCGAATAACTGGCGCATGAGGCCGACATAAAAGCACCGAGAAGCTTGATTTCTCTTCCTCATGTGTAATAAGAAGGTACTTTCAACTATTTATCTAAGGCAAGGAGATGAGAAAAGAAGGAAGGGCTCAATCCTCATCCGTAGCGTACATGCGGTAAAACCTGTAGAAATCTAACACAGAGCTTGGGATCTTAAGGCATGCCTCTACTTTCTTTGTACCTTCTTCTGTTTGAATCCCGCTATCGAGAATGCCAATGACCACCTGCTGTCAACCACGGCTGGCCAACCTTGGCCGACGCTCCGAGGGGTAGACCTACCCGTCAGTGGATGCCGCTTCTCGGCTCCCGACCAGGTATAATCTCCACACTTGATATCCTTGCTGCTCGATCCTGACTTGAACCATGTGAGTGCCGGAAAAGCCAGCCCGCACAGGTCAGCCCCGCGGGAGGATCGCAGCACGAGAGTGGCGATGCGTCATTTTTCGGCACCTTGTCCCGGCAGGAACCTAGGTACCTACCAAGTTCAAAGGCCAATGCATGTATTCGTACAAAAGTTCACGATGTTCTAGGGGATCGCATGGCGAAGCGGGTAACAACTCCCGATACTTGTTTTGCCCACGGGTCATAATTGAAGCCAGAATTGACCCCTGCAAGGTTACAGTGCGGAGTGCATTAGTATTCACACATCCAGAGGACAACGTGGGGGTGGGATGCCTCTCTCAGACTTCGAGAAGGACCCTAAAGCTTCTAGCGGCATTCTAACAGATCCGCGCCAATACATCGTGGCGATCTATATCCGCTCTTGGTGCATGTCACATTTCAGCCCAAAGTTCCTCCTTGCGGAGTATTAAACGTCCGCACCATCTTGAAAACCACGCCACCCTCGAATTAATTTAAAACTGCACTTATTGTCAATTAGCTCGGGTAGGGAAGCATGTATCCTATGGTTGTGATGAGATTGGATACTCTATCGTCATTTCTTCTCAGTCTCGAAGTACGCACGGCCGACGTCGACGTTCTTACTCTTAGACTGCTTTTCCTTGCTCAAACTCAAGGCCCACAACAAGTACCACGAGTCCTAGCCCATGTCCTCAGGCCCCCGTCCCCTCCGTTTTACATGTACATGTTTTTAGCCTCCCCCCTATACATGTCAATGGTCTGGTTATCAACCATACCGGTGACGTAAAGCATGGATCCGCCAAGTGCCGACTTTCCGGTCTCGGCGTGTCCGATGAAGATGACGTTCATGTGCTCTTTGCCGAGGATGAGATCTACCCCTGTCTTCCAGTGCATTTCTGGCTAGTCCCTTACCGGCAGGTGTTGCTCTCCTACGCCCACTCTCAATTACTCCAGTATCACTGCCTTAGTTGGCTTCTATTGCGGCGTTTGTGGGATCATCGAGCTCGAGAAACTTCGACGACCGGGGTCTGCGTAATATACCTCCATATTAACGGCGTATTGCTTTCTAAACCGTACTGAAGGACATCCTCTCCTTTTACGCCAGTGGCTGGGCACTTGAGGGCGTGAACCAAAAGTTTGAAGAGGCAGGGGTCCAGCCTCGACAGAAAAGGCAAATATGTAATTGTAGAGGCAGGGAAACACTGGCTTCGGGAGTTAGGGGTTCTTTAACGCGGTTGGGATTATCGTAAATTAATATTTAACATGAAGCTGGACGATGCAGGTGGTATTGTCAACACAGACACATACAACCCCATGTAATTTTCCTAATGCATAGATGGAGAGGCGTATTCAAACAGGTGCTACATAGAAACTGGACTCGTGGTGCAACAGGTTCAGCCTATTGAAGCTCTCGGATACCCCGAAGCCGATTCGTAAGAAGCTTTGACGATACCAGAACGTGAAGTTATGTTGCATCCATAACATTACCCACTCTCACTAGCGGGTAAGGGCTCGGCGAGGTCATATCCATGTTCCGCCACTCTGTGTATCTTTTCACTCATAGTACTTGTAGCTGGAGCTGTGTTAGGCCACCGAAGCTAGGATGTAGCACGGAGTGTCACCAAAGTAGATACATCGGATTCGTTTGGTGGCTGAAAATTCTGAGCATCGGCACAATACCCACCACACAAAACTACTCGGAGAATGGAGCAACGATGCGGCATTTTTCAGCCCGCTATCGTCCATGCGAGCTGACCAACATAGGGGAAGGACAAGATTTAGGTGGAAGCCGACATTAGCTTTCTTGTGATGGTGGGGAATAGGCTATGACTATCTGAGCCGTCGTCTGCGCAGCCTTAGCACGTATTAGTGCGTCGCATCTGGGTTGTGGGGGTGGGGTTGGTACGAGACTGCTGGCAGCTAGATATTCAGTGAGACTTTCTGATGTTATTCTCGCATCATACTAGTCACTGACTGCCCCACGTCATAGATTGGTCCCGGGATATCTGCGGTTGCAATCCCTGTACCTTTCGGAGGATACTAAATATCAGGGAAGCTGAGATACACTAGTGATGCAGTAGTAGTGCATTTGTAAAGATAGGAGTCAGCATGCAGAGAGGTTGCATTAGCCTCCCATTCATGGAAGGCACCTTTCATTAATGTCTCAAGCGAAGGAACGTTATCCTAGTGGCGGGATGGAGTATGAAGGGGGAAATACGACATGCACCACCAAGAACAGAAAAAGGTCGCCAGGAGTGGGGTTCTAGAAGGCCGCTAGAAGGCCACTAGCCCAGGTTTCATATCCTGCCTGCGAGAGGCGCAGGTCCCCACTCTGGCACTCGGACTGCCCGCTGCGGGAAGATGGGCTTCTTATGTACGAAGCAGTGCTACATACCCCGCACTCCTTACCTGACTTGGCCTGGACGAAAACGCGTGGGCGAGCCTTCCCTGAACGAGGTTGGACCCTCACGGGCCTCAAGGTCCCGCCGACGTATTTTGTCGTAGTCATTGCTGGTAGTCATTGCCAGTCGTCCCTCGACACCACCTCGCATGCTGGCCTGTACGAGCAACGGCCTGTGACACTCGATAGTTCGAGGCTATCCTCCTTCCCTTTGTGACAACCATTTTCTAACCCCACTCTCCCGCTGCATCCCTAGTCTTCACTGTCGTCTGCTCAGGGATCGTAACTGTCCATACTCGTGCTGAGGGGTTAGCTACAACGTAGTCACGGTCATATACAGTAATGAAAACAAGATATAAATTCACCGTAGACGCACCCCCAAAAATGTACCCGTAACCACTCCAATCTTCATCTGGTCCTATCACCATCATACACCAATTTTTATCCTCTTTCATCGCTATCATGGCCCCCTACCTTCGTCGCGCCCTGGCTCTATGGTCTATGGTCCAGGCCGTCTCTTCCCAGGACTATACTGAGCTTTATCGTCCCCAATATCATTTCAGCCCTGCCAGGAATTGGATGAATGACCCGAATGGCTTGCTCTATTACAACGATGTCTACCACTTGTTTTACCAGTATAACCCGGGTGGCCCAGAATGGGGAGCCCTGTCCTGGGGCCATGCAACCAGTACGGACTTGATTCATTGGGATCACCAGCCCGTTGCGCTTCTCGCTCGTGGCTACCCAGATGAGGTCACGGAGATGTACTTCTCCGGCACCGCAGTTGCGGATGTCAATAACACGAGCGGGTTCGGTGCCGACGGCGAAACCCCTCTGGTTGTTATATATACGTCCTATGTAAGTAGTGGCATGTCTCATTTCTATATGGACGGAATAGAGGCTGACCGGCTTCTTCACCTAGTACCCACAGGCACAGACCTTGCCAAGCGGAAAATCAGTAGAGGCAGATCAGCAAGCACAGTCAATCGCCTATAGCCTCGATGAAGGCATGACATGGACTACATATGATGCTGGAAATCCTGTCATTCTTGATCCCCCGGCCGAGTATGCAGACCAGGTTCTGGAGTTTCGTGACCCCGGGGTCTTCTGGCATGATGCTAGCAGCAAGTGGATCGCGCTGGTCTCTTTGGCAAAACTCCATAAGATCCTTATTTACACGTCTACCGATCTTAAGGAGTGGGATCAGGTGAGTGAATTTGGCCCGGAAAATGCCATTGGTGGTGTGTGGGAGTGTCCTAGTCTGTTCCCACTCCCCTTGGACGGAGATGGTGACACGAAGTGGGTTGCTCAAATCGGTCTTAACCCTGGAGGACCGCCTGGGACGCCTGGCTCGGGAAACCAATATATCGTTGGTCAGTTTGACGGGAAAAGCTTCACGCCAGATCCCGAGAGCGTGGAACAGACAAACTGGGTTGACTGGGGCCCTGATTTCTATGCGGCCCTTCCCTTTAGTGGGCTACCCGAAACCAACCGGGTACACATTGCCTGGATGAGCAACTGGAAATATGCTGGGGTAATTCCTACTGATCCCTGGCGGAGCGCCTCTAGCATCCCGCGAAAACTGTCGCTTAATACAATCAACGGGACGGCAACCCTCGTGCAAGAGCCTATTCTCGAAGAGCAAGAGGGCGAGGATCGAAGTTGGGATATCGTACCTGCTGGTACTACGAAATTGGACTTTACTGGGAAGGCACTGGACATTACTTTGACGTTTTCCCAGTCAGAGTCAACCGAGTTTGGCATCATTGTTCGAGCCACGTCGGATTTGAGTGAGCAGACTCGCATTGGCTACGATTTTATAACCGAGCAACTCTTTGTCGACCGGACAAAGTCAGGAGAAGTTGGATTCGACGAGTCATTTGCAGCTGTGTATCATGCACCGCTTGTTTCAGATGATGGCAACGTCAAAATGCGCGTCCTTGTTGACTGGTCCTCTGTGGAGGTTTTCGGGGGAGTGGGGGACGTTGCCTTGACTGCTCAGATTTTCCCGAGCGACGACGCCGTTGATGCTTATCTTTTCTCAACGGATGGAGATACTAGCAACGTCGAACTCAATGTACGCGAGGTGCAATCTGTGTGGAAGACGCAGTAGGATAACTGTGAGTTACAAAACGAAGGAAATAGGCCGCCGGCCAACCCTACATGTACTAACGTATGGACTTAGCACCTGCAGGACCATAACTGTGTCAGAGCCACTTGGGGCTAGGATTGCTCGCGATCACAGTGGTCCGCGTGAGCCTACAACCACTCGATATTGAGGTACTGGAGGATATGTTAAGGACACTTATCCCACTCCATGTATCTAGGGTTTGATCTCTTTAGGTCTCCAGATAACTAGTTTTGCATATCACTGCTTCATATACAGGGCCCTACACCCTATATACCTACTGTCCCATACTAGGGATATATGTATTGTAACGAACCAGTCCGTCACGAGCATTGACGGGCGCCCACAGGGCAGTGAAATACGGCAGAATGGCAAAGGCTGCATGAACATGCACTTTCACGTGAGGAAATCCGGAGCAACCAGAAAACGGCATGCTCGGCAGCGACACGGAAATTCCACGGCACCGAGTGGAAGGATCATATGAAAGAGATGAATGAAACTCGAGAGAAGGGCTTTGACGGCACGTTCGAAGCCCGGCCGGATCGGCGACCACTTGGTTTCTTTTTATTTTCTTTTTTTTTCAGTCCTAGTTAAGGCAGTGGACTTTATCGATCTTGCTCATCTCGTCCCGTCGATGGTGACGGGACTACGAACAAGGGCCGCCAGCCGCACGAAACGCTTTTCAGACCCTTTTCGGGGTTTAGGGCGCAGTGCCCTGCACGTTCTGGCGTAAGACGGCATGGATAAATAGTCCGCTCATCCATGGTGCATGCCGGCTCACGAGCCAGGGCGCACACAGCCGTGGGAGGCGAAGATGTTTGCTCTGCAAGGTCCTTGCATATTTCAGGAACCTATGTTCCGGAGGCTTTCGTCTGCAGTTTTGGGCATGTCTGATGGCGTGCCTTGGCGTCGCCGATCTTCTGGGGCTGGATGGTCAAAAGCGGTGATGGCGGAAGGGCGAGGTTGAGATCCCGCGCCGACTGCCGATCGTCGCCCGCTTGGGCCACGGCGGCGGGTAACCTCGCAGCATTACGATTTCCCGACTCGGTGGTGAATAAACCTCGAGTTACGGCTTTATGAAACATGACCTTTGTCCCGAGGACCTTGCCCGCGGACTTTTGTGAAGCGAAATCCTGGGGCTGGATTTGACTCTACCCCAGGACGTGCTGTAAGCTAATGTAGGAAGCGAATGTTAGCGTTTTTGAGGAGGACATTCATGAGTCGAAGTAGTAAGAAGCAACCTCTTTCCCGTACTATCTCAATAAGAGACTCATCTTTCAGTGGAGTCCCGCATGGGTCTCGGCGAACGCCATCAAACTGAAGACTGCCTGTCGTGCTCACCCCAGGTATCCTGGAGCCGGTAATTACCACCACATACATCGGCTTCCCGCTGGTGAGAAGGAACCTTTGCTCGGCCTCATTAGGGCCGGCCAGCCGCCTTGGTGGTCTTCGCCCCTCTCTTGACTTACGCCTTTTTCCGGATTCGCCATCGTCACGTCGGAGGGGTGCCTTTCAATTGAGTTCCTTGTTTCTATTGAGTGGTCCCTTGCGGGGGCTGGGCAGGGGCGGAGTCGCCACGACACCACGACACAGAGCCACATTCCGGCTAGAAAAGACGTCGCGCGGGCGGAAAAGGGGATTTATTCCCACCTACTATATAAGTATTTTTGGCCGTCTTCCCCTGCCGTCCGTCTTTTTCAACAACGGCGACAACTTCAGCCACAAGAGCCTGGATCGCATTCAGTCTATCCAACACCTCGGATTCAGCAAAAAGCTTTTCGAAACAACACCATGTTGTTCAAAACCGTCGCCGTGGCGGCCTTCGTCACCCTCGCCCTCGCCAACCCGCTCCCGGCTGGAGAGGCGGACGCCTGCGCCTCGGTCCACTGCGCCGAGGGCACGGCTTGCACCGTGGTGCACGGCCAGGGTTACTGCGCTCCCACCGACCTCACGTGTGGGAGCAAGACTTGCTTAAGCGGCTATGAATGTTGCAACCACAATTGCGGTGCGCGCCTTTTCCCTATGAAACGATTAACACCGTCTTATAGCGGCGTCGTGCTGACTCTACTTTTTACGGACCAGGCTGGTGCGCCCCCTTGGGAAACAGTTCGTGACCTCTCAGACCAAATACAGAGTGTAGGGTGATATCCTGACTTGAGGCAGCTTGCTCACAGCAGACGTGCGAGGTGGAGCCCGAGGGCACGCAGCCCCCCTTCGACGGCACGCGACCCTGGCCGTCCGACGGCAGCGGGTGGGAGGTGTGCCAGAAGTGGGCGTGCCGCGTGAAGAGGGCGCTTTTTGGCGAACGCACGGTCAAGGGGTACGAGGACCGGGCTTTTGACGGGAGGCGGCCGTGGACTGACGAGGGGAGCGGGTGGGAGATTTGTCAGAAGTGGGCGTGCCGTGTGCGTCGGAGTCTTGGTCTCGAGTCGTAGTTTTGGGGTACGAGGTCAGGGCTGCGACGGGCGGCAGAATTATGCTTTTGAATTGTTTGTAGGGAGTGGCGGGGGACTTCGAAGGGAGCTCGCTCACTGGGAGTCGAGGATCGTTGGGAAGGGGATATTTTTCTTCACGTACGGGCTCGCTGGACTGCTTGATCAAATAAAACACAATAAAACACGCACACCACCGGGACCCTTTCGTCTTCAGACAGTAATGGGTATAACGTAGTCTATCACCTCTGCGTTTGCGCCGATATCCTTGTGCTGCTCGTCAGCCCTCGGTGTGGAATGTAAGACGTGGTGGGTGGAAAGGGGCCCGTGGTGCCGATGGCCGCACGTGCAAGTGCACGTGACCAGACGAAGTCTCCCACAGCTGCTGGCACCAGCTGCTAATCAAAGACGGAGGAGCACCGTAAAGGGGAAGAGTGAAAGGAGAAGGAACGCTTGTGGGGGCGAATTGGAAAATAGGAGAAGGCGACTGACGGAACCGAATACCACCATAGACATTCTCGTCATGTCCCCTGCCCATTATGCCGGTAATTACCGGTATTGTTCCTGGCGAGAGATGATGCGCGGCCCTGGTATATGTGGGGAACGCCATGTGGGTCTCACCCGTTACCACGGCAATAGTCGCTCCAACACGTCAACAACCTCCGTTTCATGTTTGACGGGTCCAAATTTCCGACCTCCCCAAGCAGCCGGAAGCACCAGGGTCCCGAAAAACAAAAGCTCCGCGCCGACTTGCGACTACTAACCCCATCACCGCCCAGCGTTCCTTAACCCCGACACCCCATCCGCTCGTCGATTCTCGAGGTACGAGTCAGTCAGAGAGAAAAACAACATCAACACAGCAGAACGTCGTCGCAGCCGGGAAGCACAATGGTTGCCGACCCCGGAGCGAGCTCGATCACGGTCACCGTGAGGGTGCGGCCCTTTACCATCAGGGAAGCGGCTCAGATGTGAGTAGCTACCGCGAGTGACAACGACCGGCTCCGTTCCGCAGCCCCGCTAACGCACTCAAGAACGAAAACCGACGATGGCACCATGTTCCTGGGCGACGGCTCGATGGCCGCGGCGCCCGCCCCGAAGCTGCACACGCGGGGCCTCCGCTCCATCGTCAAGGTCGTCGACGACCGTTGCCTGTACGTTCCGTCACGCAGCCCCATCTGCTGCGCGTTGGCCCAGCCAGTGCTGACCCTCCAGTGTCTTCGACCCTCCAGAGGACAATCCCGTCCACAAGTTTTCGCGGTCCGTCGTGCCCCGCTCCGGAAAGAAGACAAAGGACCAGGTCTTCGCCTTCGACCGCATCTTCGACGACAACACGGATCAGAGGGAGGTCTACGAGGGGACGACAAAGCAGCTGCTCGACAGCGTGCTGGACGGGTACAACGCCACCGTCTTCGCCTACGGCGCCACGGGGTGCGGAAAGACGCACACCATCACGGGGTCGGCGCAGCAGCCGGGCATCATCTTCCTGACGATGCAGGAGCTGTTTGAGAAGATCCAGGACCGGAGCGAGGACAAGGCTACCGAGGTGACCATGTCGTACCTCGAGATCTACAACGAGACGATCAGGGACCTGCTGGTGCCGGGGGGGAGCAAGCAGGGCCTGATGCTCCGCGAGGACCTCAACCAGGCCGTCACGGTGGCGGGGCTGACGAGCTACCACCCCAAGGACGTGCAGGAGGTCATGGACATGATCGTCCAGGGGAACGAGTACCGCACCGTCTCCCCCACCGAGGCCAACGCCACGTCGTCGCGCTCCCACGCCGTGCTGCAGATCAACGTCGCGCAGCGCGACCGCAACGCCGGCCCCTCGGAGCCGCACACGATGGCGACGCTGAGCATCATCGACCTGGCGGGCAGCGAGCGCGCCAGCGCCACCAAGAACCGCGGCGAGCGGCTCATCGAGGGCGCGAACATCAACAAGTCGCTCCTCGCGCTCGGGAGCTGCATCAACGCGCTGTGCGACCCCCGCAAGCGGAACCACATACCCTACCGGAACAGCAAGCTCACGCGCCTGCTAAAGTTCTCGCTGGGGGGCAACTGCAAGACTGTCATGATCGTCTGCGTGAGTCCCAGCAGCGCGCACTTTGACGAGACGCAGAATACGCTGCGGTACGCGAACCGCGCCAAGAACATCCAGACCAAGGTGACGCGCAACGTCTTCAACGTCAACCGGCACGTCAAGGACTTCCTCGTCAAGATTGACGAGCAGATGGCGCTCATCAACGAGCTCAAGGCGCAGCAGAAGGAGGCGGAGGGGACCTTTTTCGCAAAGTTCCGGAAGGCGGGTGAGAAGAAGGAGGCGTCGTGCAGGGAGGGGCTGCAGAGGCTGCGCACCGCGTACGAGCACTCTGCGCAGGAGAGGCAGGAGAAGATTGGGTTCATGAAGAGGCTCAAGGTGTTTGAGCGGCGCATCGCCATCCTGTCGGCGTGGCTGGCTGCGTTCGACTCGGTTTGTGAGGCGAGGAGCGGTGACGAGGAGGATATGCCCGCCGGCCTGCGCGCCATCCGCAAGACGGCGCAGGGGATCCTCGTGGAACTCGAGGCGAGCCGCCACCACGTCTACCAGCGCCTCGAGAACGCAAACTGGGAGCGCGCAGTCGACACGGCGCTCCAGCACAGCATCAAGCTCCTCCCCGAGGAGGGCGGCGACAACACCGCGCATGTCGCGACGCTGCAGCGCGAGACGGAGCTCATGAAGTCCAACTTCGGGAGGGAGATGTACCGCGAGGTGCTGGAGCAGGAGAGGGGCGCCGACGCGGCGATGATGCAGGTGCTGCTCACGGCGCAGTTCGAGATGGTGGGGAGCCTAGCGGATACGCTCGCCATGAACGAGGAGGACGCCGTCGCGCACGCAAAGTCCATCATCAACCGGCTGCTCGAGACGGGGGTAGCAGCCGCGTCCCATGTCGTCAAGCCGGACGGCGCGCCGCCCGCCGTCGAGGCGTTCTCGCCCAGCAAGCGCGGCACCCCCAAGAAGCGCCGCCCCGCCCCCGAGCCCCTCCACACCTCGAACCCCATCTCGCAACCAACCTTCACCGCGCCGGCGGTGACGGTCCTCCCCCACCCGCCGGCCTCGCCGGTGAAGGGCTCCCCGCGCCGGCGCAAGGCGCCCATCGCGCGCAAGGCGGTGAACCTCACGCCGAAGCGCAAGTCGCCGTCCAAGAGGTCGGTGAGGTGGCGGGACGACGACGGGGACGGGGACCTGGTGGAGTTCCAGAAGACGCCGATTAGGTGGGAGGGGACGCCCGATCGGGCGGCGCTGGCGAGGAAGTTTGGGAGCCGGTTGCCGTCGCCTTCTACACAGGTTCCGGCGCAGGCGCAGGGACAGAGTCAGGATAAGGGGCCGGTGGTGAACGGCGACTTGAGTCCATCCCTAGAGGTCACCGAGGTGTCGGGCATCGCGAAACCTAATAACAGGTTCCAGGCGGGCTTCCTCTCCAAGTCGCGCCCCCGACCCAGCAACTCGCCCATCCTCCGCGCCCCATCGCTCACCCTCAACCTCAATTCTTCCCCGTCCTCCGAGCGCTCTTCCCCCCTCCGCTCCCTCGACGTCACCCGCTCATCCAACCTGTCGCCCCCCGCCGCGAACAGATCCCCCGCTGCGCAGCCCGGCGCCGAGAACTCCCCGCCGGGGAGCAACCACAACTCGCCCTCCAGCTCAGACACCCTCGACGCCCGCAAGATCCGCTCCGCCATGGGGAACAAACAAGCGCGCCGCATCTCCCTCGCCGCGGCGCCCCCCTCTCGACCCCGACAGTCCCTCTCCGGCTCCCTCGCCTCCTCGAACGGCATCTCGAGGCGGAGGAACAGCGGGGATAGGAGGCTTAGCCCGCCCGTTGGCGTCTCGCCTCCCGAGTCCAAGGCTGGGAAGGCGTTTAGCGCGGGGCAGGCGAGGAGGATGAATCTCGGGGGTGCGAGGGAGGGGAGTCCTCCTGAGAGGGAGGGGAGGAGGGTTACAATTGGGGGGATGCACTCTAGGAGGCCGAGCTTGTCGTGGAGGTGAGCTGTTTCGGGGGATGCTGTTTTTCATGGATGTTGGTTTTGTGGATGTTGTCCTTCATGGATGTTCTGTGTGGATGTTGGGACTGGTGTTATGTTCTCCGTCCGGGAACTGGGAACTGGGGTTCGGCATGCTTTGGCGTTTTACTACTTCTGATTCTGTACGATTGTATGAGTATTGGGCTTTTAATAGGATGTCTATATGATCCGTTATCCCCTGACAACCACCGCGATGCTCATCATGCCTGGTTGTCACGCGCTATCACCCATGTATTAGCAGTCTTCCCTCTCTCGTTTTGATCACGATATGATGAAGAGGTGACACCGGGCGGCATTTACTTCTGATGGTGTTGAGTTGAAAATAATGGCTCGGTCGAGAAGGTGGTCCGGACTGTTGACGGAGGGGTGTGGTGGCACGAAGGTTCGGTCACCCAGACGTAGGAAATAGCCTGCATGTACAGCAGTGTAGCTGCCACTGGAACTCGATGTGGCGGGTTGTCGTGCCGTTCGAAGTCAATGTTCTGCGAGATCTACACATACATGTTAGCGTCCGAATGAGTGTGGCCGTGGAGTCAACAAGAAGCCGCGGAGAGTGCCGGGTGCCAGGATAAGAGGAACGGGTTGATGGAAGTCCTCCGATCATCTTGGCGAGTGAGGAGAATATCATCCTCATTGAGACCAGGGCAAGCAATTACTTGGCGCGGGGATGAACCGAAGCTCAACGAAGGCGTATCCCCACCGCCATTTCTACATCCCATCTACACTGGGGAATGTAGACTGATCGGGAGGGCAAAACAGAAGGAGGGCAGGGACAAGAAAGAGGCGGCTGAAACACGGTCTGAGAGGGAGACGGGGTTATTGAGGACTGCCCCTGGGCACTCCCGAGGTAAAGATTTCATATATCGTCAATGCGAATACGCTTACATTATTATACAATCCATTCGTGGCAAGCACGTTCCCGTGCACAAAGGTCCTCCTTGGCCTCGGCTTCGAGGCCCATGTCCATGCGTGGTTGCCCTCGCCCCGCCTGGGACCAGCCCGCTCGCCATATTCCACTCACACAAGCTTGTCAAGATATCCAAGATGGGTCTCTGGCCCTGACTGGTAACCCCGACCCGGTGGAGACTTCTATCCCGGCCCCGGAACTCGTCTCGCGATCGACCGGCCACCTTGGCCGTCGGTGGCATGGCAGAGCACCACGGGCGCCAGGTCCGGCAGGCACCAATACCCATAGACCCCCAGCACCATCACGCATCCGCCCCCGGGGCCCTCACAAGCACACCCCCAACCCTCTCCCACCCCTCCTCCTCCCCTTCCCCAGACCCTTCGAGCCCAACCGCCGTCCACGGGGATGCCCGCACCCGCAGGTCCGTCCGCATGGCAATGAGGCCCTCCAGGTCCCGGATGTACTCGACCATCCTCCCGCGCTCGCGCTCCAGGTCCTGGAGGTAGCCCCGCCGCTCGGTGCGGCCCGTGACGCGGTCGGTGACGAAGCAGTCGACGGCGGCGGTGGCGCAGGGGGAGCAGCCCTCCGGGAGGGCGTCGCACTTGACTTTTCGGGCCTGGGGGGGCGGGTTAGCTAGCCGTCCGTCGTAGACCCACCCGCAGCGCCAGTCCACCCGCGCAACGAGAGCGGAAGAGACGGGGAAGATGGGCGGCGGGGACAAGGTGGGCTGAAACGCACCTTGCACCGATCGCAGGCCTGCCCCGTCCGCGTGTACCCCCTCCCCCTGTCCTTCCTCCTCTTCATCGAGGCATCGTACCCCACGCCGTCCAGCCCCGCGACCGGGTACGCGGCGGCGGCGGCGGCGGCGGCGTCGTCGCGCGCGCGCTTCTCGCCGTGCGGCTCGTCGGGGTCGGCGGGCGCGAGGAGGACGAGGTCGGTGGGCGGGGGCGGGTACGAGGGGTTGGGGGGCTCGTCGGACATGGGCGGTTTGTGGGGGAGGTTCGAAGCTGGAGCGGGTTTGGAGTGGGCGGGTGGGTTCGCGGGCTTGGTGGGCTTGCGACGGGATGTTCCGGGTTTGGAGGTGGTCGGGATGTTCCGTTGACTTGTCGCGATGGAGGGTTTGGTGGTGGTGGTGACAGCTGAGGGCCGCTGGGCGGCGTTGGCGGGGATAAGGACAGTAAGGATAGTGGACGCACACGGTCCTTGTATCAGCCCATCTTGGGCGCTCGTGGGTCGAGTCCCGCTCGAGTTTCCTGGGGCTAAGAGGAGCAAAGAGGGTCGATTTCCCCGATAGTCGTTAACTGCCGATAGCTGCCGCTTAAACCTGGGGGAGATGTCGTTTGGAAGAGATGAGATGGCGAGTGACGGATAAAGCCCACGGCATTAGGCCTGGCATCTCGCCGAGCGAGGCGATCAAGTCGTGCTCGGAGCATCTCCAAGTTGGCAATTCATCGTCGTATGCGTGAGGAAATAACAAGTCCTTTGTACGCGAGTGATCTCGAGAGCCCCTCAGTCCGGCAGCTGTGATTTCGCGGCAGATTGATTCATCATGGGGACGGCACGACGTCTCGATAGCCTCAAGGGAGGGGAGAGGCGATGCATGTATCGATACACGCAGAGCCTCTGAGATAAAGCGGAGAAGGTCGGTCTCGGGCGGAACCGACTGACTAATTCGACTCACAAATCCGACTTCACTCGACGACAACCGCGCAATCTCACAGAACGCAGCATCATCAATCAGCATCAGCATCGCAGCACACCGACCGACCACAGCCTCCTCCGCCGGCCACCTCGCACAGGGCAAAGCCACCACGAGAAGGAAAAAAAAAGCAAAAAAGAAAAACTCACAGCACGGCACAGCAGGCGAGCACAACACCGGCCATGGAGTCAGTAACGCTGGAGCACGTCCCCGAGTCTCACACGCTCCACCTCGCCCTCTTCAAGGACGTCCAGAACGCCGCCGCCCTCCACGCGCAGCTCATCGCGCGGAACCCCGAGTTCGAATATGCCCTAATCGATGCGTCCATCGTGAGACCCGCCCTTGCCCCCTCCGCTCCCTCCGTCCCCTTCTCCCTTCCCCCGGGACCCCGCTCACGCCTCCACCTGCGGCTCCCTGCGGCACTCCCTGCGGCCACGCACCCCGCTCTCTTCAGCGAGCGTCTCACCGCATGTGCTCCATCGGACTAGCTAACGGCCCCCACAGATCGTCTCGCGGAGGCAGGTCCTCGCGGCGGCTTACAGGGCCATCACGGCGCAGCTGGCCGACACGCTACTCACGCCCAACGTCCACTCCGAGGTCATCGTATCCCTGAATCCCTCGAACAATGTACGTCCCGGCACCCCCGGCCTTTCCCATCACGCGACCACCCCCCCACGTCTCAGCCCCACAGGCTACTCCCTTCACCCCCGGTCCCCCCCCCACCCCCAACCTCATCCCCATTTCACGCCCCCCACCTAACACGCCCCCAGATCACAGAGTCCTACCGCCGCTTCGGCATCTCCCCGCAAACAACCACCCTCCTCGTCCTCAAGGTCTCGCACCCCGGCGCCCCCCTCACCGCCGACGAGATCTGGTCCCACGTGTCCTCCAACGTCCAGGGGACCCCCGTCCCGCCCTCGGACGCCGACCTCGCGCCGCTCACGGACTGGGCCAAGGTGCGAAAGTACTACAAGCTCAACGGCATCTCGCGCCTCGACAAGATGCCCGAGGCCGAGAGGAGGGCCGAGGGTGAGGTGCTGGTCCTCGGAGGCATGGCGTTACGGGGTGTATAGTTTTTGTGTATTGACGATGCTAATACTAAAAAACTGGTTGCCCTAATTGTGTGTATGTACGTAACAAGTTTCTCATTATAGTCAAATCAAAGCCAAAAGCATGAAAATCATGAAAGCACACCGCTTCCCCGTTGACTCCCCAGCGCAAAATCCCCGAAAACACGCCCCGACCTTATCAAATGGCTCCTGCTAGAAAAAGAAAAACGGCACGCCCCTTTTGTTTTAGCTTCGCCGATCCCCTGACCGAAAAAGACAAAAGAAAAAGACCCATTAGACCTGAAAGGAACTGAAAGAAGAAAAAAGGAACAAAAGAAAACTCAGTTGAACCCAAACATGGCGCGGACCCGCCTCAGCAGCTCCCGCCCCATGGCGTCCCTCCCCTCGCGCGTCCGCCCCACGGCGTCCCGGTTCTCGTACGCCCGCCGGAGGAGGTACTTCATGCACTCGCCCATGGACCCCCACACGACGTACTTGTACGCCCTGACGCCGGGGGACCTGGGCCCGGCCCCGCCGGGCAGGAGGGTGCAGCTGACCTCGTCGGCCATGCCCATCAGCTGCGCGAAGTCGACCTCGGACTTCGCCTCGCCGCGCTCGACGAGCTCGCGGGATAGCCGGACGGACTCGGCGTTGTGGGAGGCGACCACCAGCGCCGTCTCGGGGAAGTCGCCTGAGCCGGTGAGGGGGGACTCCCAGCTCCGGGTGGCGACGGCGCGGGAGATGGAGTCGTACGTGGCGTCCGTGTCCTCCTTGGTGTCGTGGATCAAGTGCCGGGGGTCGCTCTCGATGTACGCCCCGCGCACAAGCTTGACGCCGAGCGAGAAGCCCTCGCGCTGCGCGATGCCGAGGTGCTCAGAGACGGTGGCGGCGCACGACTTGAGGTACGCCTGGTACGTGCCGTAGACGCACACGCGGCCCCGGTTGTACTTGCGCATGTACTCGAGGGTCCAGTCGTCGATGCCGCGCTGGATCGCCGCGTGCTCCGCGTCGAAGAGGAGGCGGACGCCGCGGGACGCGGCGAGGGAGCAGATTGAGTCGATGGCGGAGGCGAGGGCCGGGCGCGGGGGCTGGCGCTCCGCGAGGCAGAAGAGGGCTTGGCGGCCAGCACCGGTGAACCTGTGGCCCGTTAGCAATCGGATCACGGGGTGGACTCGCGTGGATGTTGGAAGACTTACTTCACTGCGACGAAGTCGCCCGGCTGCGCCATGGTGATGGTCTCGAGGGTCCCCTCGGCCCACGGCGTCACCTCCTTCAGGAGCGCCGCCTCGGCGATGGGCCCGTCGCGCGTCGCCAGCTCGGAGGCGTGGGACTCCTCCGGCACCGCCTCGCGCGCGTAGTTGAGGATCACGCCGCTAAACCCGAGGTCCTTCAGGCCATTGATAGTGGTAGTGATCTCGGGCCTGCTCTCGCCGGCGCAGAACTGCGCGTAGAAGACGCGCTTAAGGACCGCGCGGAGGAGAGGGTTCCTGTCCGGGTTGAGCACGGCGTTCTGGGACGTCGCGAGGATGGAGAGGACGATGAGCGAAGGGGAGAGGAGCGCCCGCGAGGAGGAGACGGCCGAGATGAGGAGGGAGCGGAGGACCGTCTTGAGTGGGAGGATGGAGAGGGGGCTGGGCGGCGAGGGGTTCCGCGGCGCGGGGAGGAGCACGTCGTGAGCGAGGTCGAACTCGGTGCCCTCCTCCGGCGGGTGGGGGCCCACGGAGGCCATGCGCGACCGGGAAGGCGGCAGGCGGGCTATGGGCGCGCGCGCCGAGATGCCGGGCCGCTGGGTGTTGGGCGGCCCTGTGGTGAGGAGCCGGATGGCAAGGGGTGCCTGCGCCCGGAGGCGCAGGCGAGCCAGAGGCCCGGAATCATCCAGACGCCATGGTCGAGATCGTGGTCCTCGCAACGCGAGACTGCGAGGCCACGGTGTCATAGGATCGTGTAGCGTTAGTTCTTGGGAGGTCGAACCGCAAATGTGTGCTTTGCTGGAAGGGTGGGAGATACAGTGGCAGGAATGTGTTCCTGGTGGTTGTCGTTGTGTGTGTGTGTGTGTGAGTGTGCTTAAGAGTTGTCGTTGTCTGTGTGTATATGTGTATGTGTGCTTGAGAGTTGTAGTTGTCTTGGTTCAATGGTCAAGAAAGGTGTGGTGGGAGGCACGAGGAGGAGGAAGAGAAGGAGGGAAGACGGACTACCCCCCCCTTCTATATTGTGTGCCGATAGCCCATTATCGGGTGGGCGTACCGGGGGTCCCGCGGAAACGCCGTATCTATTACTATTATCAGTACTATCTTGCCCTCTCCCTTTGTCTCCCCGCCAGTGAAGTGTGGAGTGTGTGGGGGGCACGGGGCCCGCCTTGTCGCCCTCCCCGGAATGACCCAGACCCGGACGTGAATGAAAAAAGTCCTCCCGGGACCCAGGACCCAATCCAGCCGCAGGCCGGCCCAGTCCAGAAACAAACGAAACGGTGATGATAAGGTTGGATGTGTCCTGCGTCACAGCCGCCACCGAAAGTGGATACCGCGCCGGCCGTCAACGGAGGTCTTATCTAGCGTCACGTGGCCGCCGACCCCGAGTCTAGCCGGCGCCAGCGCCATCGCGCACCGGCCATCCCATCAGGCGCAAAGGACGGCAGTCGGGCGCGACCAATCAGCGGCGTCGGATTCCCTGCCACGGCCCCGCCCATTGGTCAGGCGGTCGGTGAGACTGCCGGCGATTGCCATGGGATGGTGATAAGGAGAATGGGCACATGGCCACGACCAGCCGTTATCGGACATGGCGCGCCCCCCTGGGGGGCACCCTAGGGGGGTCGGGTTCCAGGGGGGCGAATTGATAATGGCGGCATCATAACATGCACAGGATGCGTAACGCTTTCCAAATATGGCCGCGCGCCAGGGGGGTCGGGGGTGCTCAGGTGGCCTGTTGCGTTTTTCTCGTGTAATGTGAATCAGGCGGATCCGGGGCGGTCGGGGGGGGGGACTGGAACCAGCGGGCCGTGCATCGTGACCGTGACCATCCTTATTTCTCGTCCTTTGCTGTTCCCGTTCACCGCGACCCGAGGCGCCGCCGGATGAAGTCGACGTACCCGACGGGCTGGCCCCTCGCGAGGGCCAGCGCATCCTGCAGTCCGCCGAACACGACGCCAAATCCGAGCGCCTGCTTCGTGGTCCGAGCGACTGTCGTGAGGGGGAACCGATCTACCGAAGCCCTAGTCAGTCCAAATTGCAAAGTTCTCCATCAGCCGTCGTTGTCGTTTCCTTGACACACGATAATTCTCCCCCCGAAACACGAGACCAATTCCTTGACACACAAGAATTCTCGCCCCTTGACACACAACAACTCGTTCCCGACACCTCACTCTGACACATGGGAACCACACAAGCACACACCGACACATCGCACACACACCCCTCGGCGGAAGAACCTTCCTGAATCATCGTGACTTACTCCACAGGCTGAATGCGCCCGAGACGCTCAGGCTGGCGACGACGGTGCTGATCAGGTCCGCGCTGCCGCGGTACCTATCGACGGTGTGCTCCAGCCAGACGAGCCCAAAGGCCCAGAAGCCCAGCCGCGCCCCCATCTTTGCGCCCTCGCGCAGGGCGCCGAAGATGGCGTGATAGTTTTTGCTCCGGTGGTAAAAGTACCAGTCCGTCGTTCGCGTCGGCATCCGGTGCGCGTGCTCTGCCCGGAATCTGAGCGTCGCGGCCCTCCCGCCGTGCGCGGCTCCAAGCGCGGCGCCGATGGTGAGGCCGCCCGTCGTGGCGAGGGCGAGGCGGGCCGGGGCCGTCATCTGGAGGCGGGGGTATTCGCGGGGCCCCCATTTGCGGGGGGTGGCGTCGGGGTCGTGCGCAGCCTGCATCGTTGCGTCAGGTGATGGTGTTGATGCTTCTGGAAGTAATTTGATGGGTTTTGTTTGGAGCTTTGCAGGCTTGCGGTTTTGTTTGACGTTTTTTTGAGATTGCGGACGCGAGGTCACCTGATTTCGCAAGTTGAGGGTGGCCCCCACAGCTGGGATGCTCAGCGATGTTCAGCGATGACCGCGCTGACGCCGTCGCAACAACCTCCACCCACGTATTTTCCAGAACCCGTGCAGTCTACGTCGCGCCGCCCGCGATAAACTCAAGGTAAAAATCGTCGTACTCTATCTCGTTCTTCTACTGCCACTTTTATTCCATCGTAGGCAACCCCGCTGACCCTCCAGATGGACGGCACGCACCTCTCCCTCCGCTTCAAGCACGGCCTCCACACAATCCTCCTCTTCGTCGACCCCCTCCAGCCCGTCTCCGCCATGACGACCCTCCTCCTCGACGTCCTCCGCGAGCGCTACCCCGACGGCGAGCTCACCTCCACGCAGGGCACCACGCAAATACCAGCCCCGGGCGACGAAGTGGAGCTCGCGTACGGGAGGATGCGGGACCCGGGCGACCCGTCCGAGGGCTGGGCGAGGCTCGAGACCGAAGGGAGCGACACGCCGGCCAAGAAGGGCATCAGGGACGGGGAGGCGCTGGCCTTTGCGGTCGTGGGGGAGGGTGGCGGCGCCGAGTTCGTGGTTGATTGGCCGAGGGTGGAGGAGTTCGATGAGGGGGACGACACGATTGAGCCGGCGTGATTGCGATGGCGGGGTCCGCGCGGGGATGCGGGGATGGGGTTCTACTCGGCATGCTTATCGGGCCTTTGGGTTCGTGGCTCCGGTTGAGGCGCCATGATGGCGGCGGGGATCGGCGTACAGCTCGGGCAATCATGGATTCCGTCATTATCGTGACTTCGAGCGTCTACGATGGAGGCGACATTATGACGAAGACGGGCGTTACGGCACGCATGGAGCAATAAATGCTATCATCCCTCGCCTCTTGGGTACGTGTCTCGCCGGTACGTAGGCGGCGTCATAATTGAAGGCATCTTTGTCACAGGCACGATCATCTGCGAAATACTCGATACTTCGTACGTCTCCAGTATCTCCAGCCGTTGCACCCGCAGGCGACTCTCCCGCATCATTCTGACGAAATCCGGACATTCTCGTCCGGGGACCGGGATTCGGGGTCGCGTGGGTTGGGTTGCATTCCCCTGGGCGGACTTGACCGAAGCCTTCCAAGGACTTGGCGTGGGAAAATTCTGGGTGCGACGCTGAGTCTGCTGAGACCCCGATACGAGGGCAGCACGAGTAATTCCGCGGGGAAGGGAGCCGCTAGCGCCGGCGCACCACCAGCTGCGCCCCGCTGCCCCTTGCACAACGGGCGCTACCTTCCCCCTTTCCCCCAGCGTCTCCCTGCGGGCCCCACAGCACGCGTGCTGCGGGCGGCACCTGGCCCCGGCCGCGTGACCCCGATCTGAGAACCTTGTTGACCACCGATCCGATCGCGGCCATCGTCGAGATTTTCCGGTACCTCCCGTTAAGCTTTTTCGAGATCAGCAACCACGCGACGACACACCCGCACCCGCACCCGCACCCGCACCCGGTGAGGCAAACTCTCAACCCCTCATTCCCCGGTGGATCCTCGCATGCCATCTCGATAGATGACCGCCGCGGCGACCCTCCGCCGGGCCCTGCGCCTCGTGCTGCCCCCTCTCCTCCCCGTCGCCCTCGCCGCCACGCTCCTCCTCTACCTCTACCCCGTCTTCCAGCGCTGCGCATTCCCCCTCCCGCCCCCGCACGGCCGGAACGCCAGCGCGGCCTTCTTCGACACCGCTAGCCGTCATGTGCCCCTCCTCGACGCGACGGCCCCGCGCGCCCCCTTTCGCCTCCTCGCGCTGGGAGACCCCCAGCTAGAGGGCGACACCTCGATACCAAACGCCTACCTCGGCGTCGTCCCGCACCTGAAATCCGCGGCGCGGCACCTCTCCTTCAAGACGAAGCACGCGTCGCTGCGCGCGCGGATGCGCCAGGTGTGCCACGACCTCGTGGACTTCTACTTCGAGGACGTGCCGAACGAGCTCTCGTCGCTCCGGAAGCGGCTGGACCTCTGGGGCAACGATTTTTACCTCGCGCACGTGTACAGGACGATGGACTGGTGGGCGGAGCCCACGCACGTCACCGTCCTGGGCGACCTCGTGGGCAGCCAGTGGATCAGCGACGCCGAGTTTGACCGCCGCGGCCGGAGGTTCTGGGACCGCGTGTTCAAGGGCACCGAGCGGGTTAGCGACGAGCTGGCGGCGTACCCGGCAGACGACTATGACCTCGCCGGCTTCCTGGACGGCAGCGACGAGGAGCTGGGCCTCTGGAGGAAGAGGCTGATCAATGTCGCGGGGAACCACGACATCGGGTACGCCGGCGACCTCACACCCGCGCGCCTCGCGCGCTTCGAGCGCGTCTTCGGCAAGGCGAGCTACGAGCTGCGCTTCGAGCTTCCCATCTCCGACCCCGTGCTCAACGCTACGGTCTTTGACCCCGAGACGAACCCCGATTCCACGAGGCTGGTGCCGGAGCTCCGCGTCGTGGTGGCGAACGACATGAACCTCGACACACCGGCGCGCAGCGGCCGTCTGCAAGACGACACGTACGCGTTCATCAACGCCGTCATCGACACCGGCTCCGCGGTCGAGTTCGAGGGCCACTTTACGGTCGTGCTGACGCACATCCCGTTCTACAAGGAGGCGGGGACGTGCGTTGACGCGCCGTACTTTGACTTCTTCCCGGCGGACGAAGGCGGCGGCGTGAGGGAGCAGCATATGCTTTCTTACGACGCTAGCCGCGGGTTCTTGGAGGGGATCTTTGGGCTGAGCGGGAATCCAAAGGCAGCGGGGCAGGGGAAGGGACGGAGGGGGGTGGTGCTGAATGGGCATGACCACGCGGGGTGCGACACCTGGCACTTTGTCAACCAGACGAACGGGACGGTCAAGGAGAGGCGGTGGGAAGCCCGCCGGTGGAGAGACGCCATGAAGGAGGGGATCCCGGGGCGGGAAGGGCACCCTGGGATGAGGGAGATTACGGTGCGGAGTATGATGGGGGATTACGAGGGGAACGCGGGGCTGCTGAGCGCCTGGTTTGACGAGGAAGCGTGGGAGTGGAGGGCCGGGTACGCGGCTTGTAGGCTTGGGCCTCACCATGGCTGGTGGGTCGTGCATGTTGTTGATCTTGTGACGGTTGTGGCGATTGTTGTTTTGGGGGTTATGGAGGGGTTGGGGCTGGGGAGGGATGAGGTGGACGAGGAGGAGGCGAAGGAGAAGGCGGCTAAGGAGAAGGCGGCAAAGGAGAAAGCGGCGAAGGGTGTTGCTGCGGGTGCGAAGGAAAAGGAGGGGTAATTGCTGTATATACACACTAATAGCTTATGCATATGCGTCTTTATCTACCGAGCAAAACCACGCTGCATTACCCCCCAGCTTCCCGTTCTACTGGGGTCTTGATGTCCTGGGGTCCATGTGTCTCATGCAACGAGCCGGTTGCTCATCAGCCACGGTGAGCCTGCGGCAAAGCGCGATCACATTCGTAACGACAGCCCGGCACGAAGCCGCAGCCGGTCCTTCATGGTCCCCCCGTCAATATCATGACATGCCGGACGGCCTCTCGCTTGCGGGTAGGTAGCACAAACGTCTTGAAACACGGCACCAAACGATGTCCTCACGACAGCCAAACGAAACAGATATCTGACCCACAGCAAAGCACAAATATAAAGCAGATCTCGTGAGACCCCATAAACCTCGCCGATACCATTCCTCATGAACGAGGACTCTTTGTGAGACCGCCATCTAAACATCGCCCAATACCATCTTCATGAACAAAGAGCTCTCGTGAGACGGATCTAAGCTCCCCTGTATCCGCCAACCCAACCCCAACCCCAAGAACGACTCCGAGAATCGCCATGAACAGAGTGTGGCTCTTCCTCGCGCTAACCGCCGGGGCGATGGCGCTCGACACGCGCCTCTGGGAGAGGGAACTCAACCTCTTCGTGCCCGGCGGAAGTAACAGGACGCGGTTGTGTCCGCCTGCGAGGCCCGAGAGCTGTGATTGTGGGAGGTTCCAGGGGAAGGACAGCGGGAAGTGAGTCTGCCTGTACATCCTCTCCTCACCCGAACGCATATCCCCTCCTCCTCGCCAGCACCCCCTCCACTTCTCCCCTTCCCCGTCGTCATCCGCCGCCTCCCCTCATCCATTCAGCCACCCCATGCTAAGAAGCCAGATACCTCCAGTGCGCGACGGACCCCTTCTGCGAACACTGCGCCCAGCGTTGGAGCGACTGAGCGCGCCCGGGAACAGCGAGGGAAACCAGAGTCAACACCGTTATACAGATGTTATTACATTAATAATACAATGCCGTTCTATGCCCGTCCCATGCACCCCCAATCCAGAGAAGAGATCCATCGAACAATCTTCCAGAAGCTCCCCCCTGCCGCTGAACCCAAGATCCCATTCTTACACGTCACACCCCACAAACACACAAAGCCCCGCCTACTGCTTGTTCTCGCCGTCCTTCTTGTCGCCGACAAACATGCCCGACATGCTCCCCATCATGCTGTCCATGGCCTCCTGCTGCTGCTTCTCCATGGCCTCCTGCTGCTCCTTGAGGTACTTCTCCCCGTTCTCCCGGATGTCCGCCTCCAGCGCCTCGACGTACTTCCTGCCCCTCTCCCTCGCGATGTCCTGGATCATCTTGCCCTGCGCGTACGCCTCGCTGGGGTTCTGCTCCCCCTCGGGCTGCACCATCATGCTCATGTTGCTCGTCTTGAGCCCCAGCATCCCGCCCAGGAACCCGACGCCCGAAGACTTGGACGCCTTGCTCGCCTTGAGCTGCTTCTGGAACTCGGCGCGCGCGACGGCCTCGCGCCGCGCGAACTCGGTCGGGATGTGCTTGCCCTCGAAGGCCTTCAGCACCTTGCGCACGTCGGCGTACTGCATCGTGTGGATGTACTCGAGGAAGGGGATCAGCGAGACGAGGTCCTTGTCCTGCTTGTCGCCCGTCCACTTGGGAATCACGATGGCGTTCTCGGGCTGCGCGGCGACGTGGGCGTGGTTCGTGTCGAGGATGATGACCTTGGAGAGGTCGCGGTTGAGATAGGCGAGGTCCTAAGCAGCATTAGCATGTAATCCCGAGAGGAGACGGAGGTCAACGCCGGTGGAGTAGGGAGGGGGGTGCTCACCTTGACGAACTCGCCGTCCTTGTACTTGGTCGCCTCACGGAACAGCGGGAACATGATCATCTGGAACGGATCCAGCTTCTGGATAACCGGCAGCGCCACCGCGCTCGGCACGCTCGTGAACAGCACCAGCTCGTAGTACTGGCTCAGGTACCGCAGGAAGTAATCGACGCCCGGCCTCTTGGCGACCCTCCACCCGTGCTCGCGGCTCCACTCGCTGTGCACCAGCATGTCCTCCAGGCTGATGCAGAGCGTGTACGGCTTCTCGAGCATGGGGTCCACCTTGGGCAGCAGCGTCTCGAACGCCGGCTCGGCGAAGTACGTCACCACGCCGTTGCTCCGCGCGACGGCGCGCTTCCAGAACGCGACGGGGGACCAGCCGGCGGGGGCGTCGGGGTTGCGCGCCGCCTCTTCCTCCGTCTCCCAGTCGCGGCCCATGTACGCCGCGCCGCCCGCCATGGTCGCCAGCGCCATGATGAACGACCACTTGGCGAACGACTGCCGCTTGCGGTCCGACGACGAGATGTACGCCGAGGCCGGGAGCTCGCGGCGGCCGTCCTCGCCGGGGGGCCGCGTGAGCGGATCGGCGGTCCGGCTAACTTCGTACTCCAGCGTCGACGGGATGCCCTGCGTGAGATCGGGCAGCGGGAACGGCTTCCCATCGGCGTCCGTGGGCCTGCCGTCCTCCTCCTTCGCCTCCTCCGCCGCCTTCCCGTCCTCGGGTTTCGCCTCCTCCCCGGGCTGTTCCGTCGACTTTCCGTTCTCGGGCTGTGATTCCGGCTTCGACTTGGGGTCCCGCTCGCTCCTCAAGCTCCGCGTCCATGCGAAGCTCCTGGGCCGCGCGGCGTAGAGCCCCAACGCGGGGGCCGCGGTGGGCGCCCGCGCGACGCTCGCGCGCGCGAGGCCGGCGGCTAATCTCGAGATCATGGCGGCGGGTGGGCGGGGTTCGAGATGGAGGTGAGCCGGTTTGAGAGCCTTGCCGAGAAGTCTCATGACGAAAGCTTTTTTTCCCGGGCGCTCGTTTTCTTTTCGGTTCTTCAGCTTAGGCTATTTACCCCGAGATTACCCGTTTTCCGTCTGATTAGTCACGCGATCCGGCAACCCCTCGAGCATTACGTCACATTGGTTTGGTCAAGCGTGAGCATCATGAACTGTGAACTCCATTATCAACGTCCGAACTAAGTATACATCCTAGAGTTGAGTTGCGAGCGTCAACAACAATATCAGGCCAATTCCAATCCCATAAGAAAACAGTAACCGTAGCGATCCCAGTCCCAAAAAGCAATCCCAATACCGAAATACCGAAACTCCTCCAAAACTAAGCAGGGATAAAATCAACCAGCCTCAGCTTCTCAAAGGCCAGAATCGCCGCATCGCTCTCGGCTGCCACGGCCTTGGCCGTGGCGCCGTTCCAGCCCCTGTCGGGGCCCCACGCGAGCTGGTGCGAGGGCGTGATGGCATTGAGGAGCCCCTGCATCATGGCGCCCGAGATCTTGACGCTCGACCACGCGTCGAACTCGACCGTCTCGATGCTGGGCACCGAGTCGAGGATCTCGGTCATCAGACGCCGGGAGAACTCCTCGTAGAACCCCTCAGAGCGGCGGAACCCCTTGAGCGCGCTGTCGCTGGGGTCGATCTCGACGTAGACCCTCAGCCTCCGAGCGCGCTCGCAGTGCCGCAGCCCCAGCGCGTCGTTGACAACCCACCCGCGGGGCGGGTTGTTAAAGCCCGGCCCCAGACGGAGCTCTAGGTTCGTGATCCACGCGCGCTGGTTGGGCGTCAGGCGCGCGAGGAGCGGCTTCTTGGTCTTGAAGAAGCGGCCCGGGTGGATGGGGAAGACGCGGAACGTCCTCCCGCCGTAGAAGGCGGCGCCCGCCTCGTGGTAGACCTGCTTGCAGGCGCGGAGCAGGATCAGCTGCTTGTAGATGCGCTTGTAGTTGTCCGGCTCGAGGTCGACGACCTCGGGGCAGGCGGCGAAGTGGTAGCCGTAGACGCGGAGGCGCAGCTCCGCCGGCAGGTCGAGGAAGTTGAAGCCCTTGGGGGGTGCTTCCTCGGGCTTCTCCTCCTCGGGCTTCTCGGGGTCGTCGTCGTCGAGTTCGTCTTCGGACGGGTACTCCGAGGGGTAGGCGGAGCTAAGGGGCGTCGTGATGGCAGAGGGGATGGGCGTCGGGAGGGCCGACTGGACGGGCGTCGGGGAGCGCCTCGACGGCTTCGATCGCCGCGCCATGACGGAACACTGACGGTCTCCTTCGGATGGTCGCGGGGGGGTATTCACAGGTCACGGTCTATATCTTTTACTCGTTGATCGCCGTGGCGTGCGCCGTGGCAGGGATCGTCGGTGCGGGTTTCTTCAGCGGCACTCGTGGGCGGGGTGGCAACGGAGAGATCCGGTCTCGCGGTACAGAAAAAAACCAGAGGGTGGTCCATTTCGGTAGTTACAACGTGTCTGGATACCACCCTCTAGTATGCAGCAGTCTTGCCGGTCATCGTGGGCGGCTGGTGCAGAACGAGAGTTGAGAGTTGAGTACGGTTGTTGGCGATGGGTTGCCCGCGAGTTTGTAACGGGGAAGAAAGACGGCGGGGGCGGCGGGATCGGAAAAAGGAAAGAGATGGGGCGACGGGTGGGTGGGGACGAGTCCGGGTGGGGCATGGTCCAATGGGCGCACGTGAGGCCCTTCCCCGGGATTAGGTGTGCTAGCGTCCGCATATGCACGTGCACAGTGTGGGGAGACGTTTCCTCGACCCCCTGCTGGTGCCCGTCAACGGGTAATTACCGAGTACAAGTACTTAACGTTGCAGCCATTTCCGCCCGCGCAACTCTCATTTATCAATGCGTCGATTATCAGGCATATCCGGTGCTTTTGGTGTTGCATCGGGCCATGGGGCTACCCATTTCGGATAGAGGATTCGAGGAGCTGCCATGGGTGAACCTACCGGCGGAGGTCTTGCCCCGTCTTACGGACCGCTCATTACTTGGCCTCCGCCCGAGCTCTGCCCGCTCCCAGCCTCCTCTTTGGCTATAATGTTCTCCGGAGCTCCGCGTTAATCCCGCCGTTTGTCCTTCGAATGTGTCTCGTGGCCTCGGCGAACCAGTCAGGCGACTGTACACGGAGAGCCAAGATGGGCTGAAGAGCGTATCTTCTTTAAGCCGTTACATATCCCCAAAGACGGTCTCACCTTGTCCACCGCCACCATGTTTTCATCTCACTTGGGTGTGACTCAACAAGCCTACGTATGGAAAGGTCATGGCGCACTGGGCAGTTGTCATTTCCGGGCCGTTTACGACTAAAGGCCTCCAACCACGCCTAGTGTGAACATATCCTCCAAACTTATTGTACAAGCATGTAGGTCTTAGTTGGCTACACATAGAACCCCCGATGTTCAAGGTTATTCTTGAAAAAGAGACAGACTAGCCGTATTTGCGATCTAGGAAAAATTGGACTGTCTAAGAAAGATTGGACTGTTCCAAAGCTAGCGTCAACTGAAAGTGTCAACTATCGGATCACCGAGCCTGGGGAAGAGGGCCCTGACAGCCCGGATGGCAAAAGCCAGATTCTAGACCACCGGATTGTTAACTAGGCACGCCGGCGCAGGAAACGTGCTCCAAAAGACCTCGAGGCGTGAGACGTGTTCCTTCACCTACTTGAAAGTCACGTTGAGCGGCATACCTCTGTGGACTGCCTGTACATCAAGTCGCAGAGGCGGACGGAGGTCCGTACAAGCCCGTGAATAGGAGACGCCCGTCAGCCTACCTGGGGAACTGGCGGGAGGTGACTATCCTATAACCTAAGTGCACATCATTTCTACCCTGGAAGAGTAACGACTTCGAGATAACAGGGGCATTGCCTAAAGGGTGAGAAGCCGAAGGAAATTACCGTCGATTCGGGGGGAGGCGGTTTTGCATAACGTTTCGGGAGGTAACGTTCTTAGGATAGAGAACCCTTTTCCTAAGCAGGCTGGCGTTGATTCATAACGGGAGCTCGGGATAAAAGAGTTCTCATTTTACGCTATGGAATCTCGGAAACACGAGGGGATGAAGCTACAGTATAGGGGCGGCAAGGCTACAAAGGCGGCTAAGGCTAGTGGGTTGGTGGAGGGATTCGATCCGTCATTTGTCAATATCTCTAATGCTATAGGGATTTGCTTTGACCATGTGCCTTAGGCAGGCAGTGAATCAGGGGCTGCCGAACGACTTGAATGGGACGTATCCATGCCGCAGTTTTGGTGAGGCAACCCCTCCCCACACGCATGA
Source organism: Scopulariopsis brevicaulis (assembly GCA_017657125.1). Lineage (NCBI taxonomy): Eukaryota > Fungi > Ascomycota > Sordariomycetes > Microascales > Microascaceae > Scopulariopsis > Scopulariopsis brevicaulis. Next base: position 74,785 of record JAGFNX010000131.1, read on the forward strand.
CCCCGCTCCCCCGTACCTTCGGCTTTCGCAAAGATCTCTTCATACATCTATGCCAACAAATTCCATAAAAGGCTCAATAGACGCCCTGCTAGCTGCGTCGAACATTACACCACCTGTAAAGATAGCTGATGTGGCGTTATGTCGACCCGAGACGCCATCTAGCTACGGGAGATCAAGCTCCGCCAGATGATAGAGGGAGGGGGAAAAGGGGCTTATGTCGTGTCAGAGAGGATAGAGTAATAGATCGCATGACGTCTGAAATCTTGTAATTGACGATGATATCTGATACACAACAGCAGCAATCTATCAGTTCCGGGATACGACCGTTGGAAACTATCTTATCCAGGTTCAAGAACGAGGTACATGGGTTTATGGTCTGGAATGAAGATGTCGAATTGGGGTTCCGGCGGCACTTGTTGAGCCGCGTCCGTCAGCGAGCATAACCCCCTTCCCCACTTAGAACGGCGGAGCCGCTGGGCTTGCTTGATTCCGTCTCACAAATTCGAACCTTGTGCTCCGCCTGCTATCAAGCATGCCCGCCTTATTAGCTCGGCGATCTTACATGTGAAATGAGACAAGGGGTGTTGTCGATGATTGTCTCTGAGGCTAGATGCGGGTAGGACCAACCGTGATAGCTGACTGCCAAGCAACTACATTCTAGTTTCCCGTTTCTCATGGATTCGAAAGTAAATAGCCGTAGCAGCCATTGCACATGAGAGCGTCCCAATTCCCGCCGTCCGTGGCAACTAGCTTTGCTTTCTTCTGCTGGTTGCAACGATGGCAGGTAAAGGCTGTGGCCTTGGCGAGCCGGTATTGGCGGAGGGTGCCGCGAGGAGGGTATTCCTTGACTATTTCGTACTGCGGTGACTCAGGATCGGTCGCCATGATGCCAGGGGAACGGATTGGATATCAGAGATCGGGATAGCTGGGAATGTGATTGAAGAGTCACTGGGGTGTCGAATGCGGGGTCTTGGTGACGATGCGAGAAGCAAGGAAATTCGGCTTGGGCAGCAATTGGTCATTAAACAAGAGCGCCCTTCAATAACTGAACGAGATAGGATCAGGTGATGACTTGCCAATACCAGGTGCAACCCCAGTCAGGGTAGTACAAGAACGTCGCTTAGGATCGCCTACTCCGTAACCCTCATAGGTCTCGACGTCGCCCCCCTCAGGCCTAAAAGTAGGTACAGCCGGACATGAGTTAACGATCATACCAAGCAGACCTCTATTATCCTCTATCTAAGAGCATACATGGATTCCTGTTCTCAATCCTCCGCGTGACTTCCATCTACCGCACTCGAAGCGCAGCATAGCGAGCCGACAAGATAGTACTACCCTAAGATAATAGAGCTAGAACCAAAATGCAACCTGATTATTTGTTCCCTGCTGATTGAAATTCACAATCCGTAGATGTGAATAATGCAGAGATCTACCCAAATGACTCATCTTGTCGGACAAACCCTCGCCACCATAGTCACTACACTATCGAGCTAGCTACGGAGACTCGAGCAGCTTGCTAGTATCAGGACGCTCCTCCGGGTCAGGGCTCACCATTGACCGAATAACCCCTAGGAACTCCTCTTTCTTCGCACCCGACAGGTCAGTGTTTTTGCTGAACTGCTCCAGCGAGCAAGGCGGAAAGGTTGAAGGTCTAAGAAGATTGCCTGTATAAGTTAGTAATTGTCCAACAGAGAGCAGCGTCGGTGTCGAGGACCGCCGGTAGGATATCTATACCGCCCGCATTGAAATATCGATCTCGGTTCTTGGATCGATCCAGTAGTCGTTTTGGCATACTTCCAAGGACAGCGGTCATTTGGGCCAGGTGAGCTTCGGGGGTATACTCATCCTTCGGTGTCCACATACCATCGAAAAGAAGCTGACCCTCCGCAAGTTCCCAGATCTATTCAGGTAAGCGTCATCATGCTATGGGATTCAGAGGTACTAAGAAGAAACTTACTATTAAGCCAACATTCCATATATCCACCTTGTGATCCCATTCCGCCCCAATTATCACCTCAGGCGCCCGTAGCATCTGGGGTTGGATCCATTCCGTCAGGTGCCTTTCGATCCAACTCGCTACCGCCAACTGGTTAGACTGCGCGCAAATTTATTATATGGATTTAGCGGCTTACCGGTTCCAAAATCCGCTAATCGGACCGAAATATCGGTTGTGCGAGCGATATCCTCCTGGGCGGATGAGACTTGTACGGATTCCATATAGAAATCGTTCGGAGGGGCTAGTGACGGGGTATCGGACCGAAAGGCCTCAGACGGTGCTTTCTGAAACATCTCATTGATGGCCGAAGTCTCGACAAGAATGTTTGAGGGCTTGATATCTGTAGGTACCGTCAGAAGCAGGACGAAATAGGAGGGCCGGGGAGGGTGGAAGGGCTTTTGCTCGCTGTTATCGAAACAAAAACCACGTATAAAGACTGACCGGTATGGATAACTCGACAGGTGTCATGTAGATATGATAGAGAAAGCAAAAGTTGCCTTGAAATATCTCTTATAAGGGGCGGAGGAATCTTCAGTTTGGAGAAGAGACGCCTATACTTTGACATATCGGGACCCATTGCCTTAAAGACAAGACAGACATGGTTTCCATTAGGGCCATGGTGTTCGAAATCGTCAAAAACGCCGAGGATCTTGTTTGCACCGGGCTTAGAGGTGCCTTGACGTCTCAGGTATCTAAGAATGTCTAGCTCAAAAGTGTCGTCTCCTTGTCCGAAGGAGTCAGCCGTCAGGATTTTGAGTGCAACGTGCTGCTTCGATCTAAAGGTTGGTCAGATAATAATCGAACCTGAATGTCTCTTCAAAACATACTTACCTTCGATAAAAAGCAAGCCAAACGATAGAGTAAACTCCATATCCAAGCTTGCCGACGATTCTGTATTTGTCGTCGTTGAACAGGTCTCCGATTCTGACAGGATGGTAGCCTCCCTTGCAATATCGGGTTATGCTTTCCTCTGAAATCGGAGGCAGGGAGTATAGGTGTTTAGATGATAGGCTGAATAACGACTTCAGGCGAGACACCCTAGCACTAAGAATGTTTCCGAAAATCTTTATTGCTGTCGTGAATGCCAAAAGGCGTACTGAAGAGGATGTGGACTGTTTGATTCAGCGCCGTGATGCTTGTTGAGGATGCATCACGTGATGAACTCGTAGGGTCATTTCTCTTCTTATCTCGCTATGTTTCTATGTCCGAATTGTCCCTAGTTGTGCCCGATACCGCTAAGTTCCCGAGGCGAGGCTGCTACCTATCCTTCAGATTGGCTGTGTGATCCATCAAGGTCGCTAGCCTCTCCTCTCTGCTTCAGTGACCGTTGTCTCCTTCGTATAAAACTTGCTGGCGTTCTCTTAACGGGAACAGGGTAGTTTTTCCCCTGTGCATGGCTAGTAGTTGATGGGTGGATGATGAGATTCGGCACGTACGATCTCTGACTTCGATATCGACCACGAGGCCTCGCTAGTGGATATATACTCATAGTGTTGCTGTTCACGACGCAGTAAGATGTACACGTCAGCCCGGTAGCGCTGGATTATTTCGTCCCATCTCCGCATGATGCTTTTAGTAGCTCTCTCAAAAGTCTCGTTCGTCCTCTCGCTGTTGCCCCTTGTTAATGGGTGAGGCGTGGGCTCCGACATTTCCCTTTACGTACTTGAAGGGAAACTTGGCTGGGAGTCTCCACGGGCGGGTGAAACATCTTTTACATTCCTGATATAAGATCTTGCGTCCCAAAAGAAGGTCCTGCTTCCGCCTCCTGGGATACTGGGGTAGCAAAATAATAGAATCCCGTTCCCAGGTAGCAGGCATATCTAAAAATAGCCCTCACGGACGCTTAGCGTCGAAGAAATATTGAGACGCACTTAGCGGACTAGTAACAAAGCCATCATTTTAAAGTCGGCTCTCTTTCCCACAACCGTCGTGTTAGCCTAAAGCCATCGTTTTCGGAGAAAAGCAAGATTTTTCTGACAAGGCGAATCTCTTCGCTTCTTTTCTATGACATGTGCCACAGGGTTATTTCAGGTCGTCGAAGTTCGGGCAATACACAGGTATCCGTCACGACTCTCGTCTATTTAGTGGCATAGGTATACATATACAACCCTAGCAAGGTCTGAACTGTCAGAGCTTCTACAAGTTTTCCAGAGAAACGAAGACGTGTCATCGGTTGTAAGGAGAGGCGGGCTCGCGGGTGGTGCTTGAAGCGGAAGCTTCGTCATAGCGCTATCCTTGCGTGCCCCGATGCAGGGGGTTTCTAGAATGCCGTCGACGAGCGGCAAGAACCGGAAGTTGGAGCCATGGAAAAATTCTAGAAAAGCTTATCCCGATGACATGGTGGTTGTCTGGCTCGCCTTTTCTTATACACAGACATGAGCTTCAGCTCCCCTCCCGTCCGGGACTTCTGGTAGCACGACGTGTCTCGATTTTATTTTCAGAGTAATTATTTAAATTAGATTTCCCTCCTTTTCCGGAATATGAGAAGGGGAATAGCCGCATCCTCTATATTTAATTTCTTGCGAAGCCCGTTGGCTCGTCTACGTGGCACTTGGATTACCCTCGTTCATGGTATCAAGAGCTCTAAAACGGCGTCCAATCACACAGCTGGCGGGGCCCCTCCAACCCCGCCAATGACATGCCCCACCCGCGCATGCAGTGGGTCCGTTGCATCATACATCATACATGATCCAACAGCTCCGTGATCCCAAGCTCCCCAAAAAAAAGATCCAACCGAAACAGGCACCCACTTTCCGTACCCACGATCCCGCCTCCCTCCTAAGACCACCGCCCACGATGGAGTCGATCCCCGCGAACCTCAAGCCGGCCGAGATCGCACGGTTCATGCACCGGGCAAACCAGCTCCGGCAGGTGAAGCCCGCGATAACTTACTGGTGTGCGTCACCCCGCGTTCCTCCGAATTCTGCTCCAGGCCGATGCTGACAACCGGGTAGGCGAGTACTACGCCGTCAACCAGATTCTCTCGAAGCAGCTACACAACGCCGATGAGGAATGCCTCGCGTACACGACGGACCTGATGGACAGGCTGGAGAAGGTGCGGGGGAGCCCTGGCTCCCAAGCTCCCCGAGCTTCGACACAGGCTGACAAGTGGGGGTAGATGAAAACGGAGCACGCGGAGGACGACGCCATAGTCGACGACACGGCAGGGCAGGCCTACGTCGAGCAGTTTGCGCAGCAGACGTTTGACCGGGGCGAGAAGGTGCTGCGGGCCGACAAGGTGACGAGGTACGTCCCCGCCCCCGCCCTCCCCCTTCCCTTTCCCCGAGACGAGACATCCCCTTCCCAAACGTCCAAACTTGTCTAACGGCGTCTTGAACCTAGACAAACGGCCGACACATTCGACGCGGCGGCGGCCTTCTTCCAACTCACGAGCGTTTGGGGCCCGCCGGACGAGGAGACGCAAAAGAAGATCAAGTTTGCAAAGTGGAACGCTGCGCGCATCCTGCGCGCCATAAAAGAGGGGCGGGACCCCAACGAGTCGAACCCGAAGCAGGACGAGGAGGCCCCGGACGACGAGGGCGTGCCCGATGAGGAGGCGCCGCAGCGGTCCGCAGCTGAGCAGAGCAAGGGCGCGGAGAGCCCGCACCTGCCTCCGCCGCCGAAGCATGCTTCGGCGTTCACGCCACCTTCGCCGGTGAGCCAGGCGTCGCCGCACCCGGCTGACCATGTTCCCTCGCCTTATTCGAGGGTAAGCGGGTCGCCCGCGCAGCCGTCGCAGCCGCATTCGCCCCCCCCGGGGGCCACAGACCCCTTCGCCTCGCCGCCCATTCCGCCGCGGCACTCGCTCCACTTTCCCGAAGCGACGGCCGCGGACGCGTATACCCCTCCCCCCATCGAGCTGCAGCCTACGTTCCCTGGTCCAAGCGTGATGGCCGCGCCGGGGCCGGGACAGGTGTCAGGGAAGGCCCCGACGTCAGCGCCGACCTCGAGTCCCTGGCCGCAGACTAATGCCTCGCTCGCGGCGTCTATGCACGGGTTCGGGCAGCAGTACCCTCAGTCGCAGTCGCCGGCAAATGTTCCGCCTACTTCCTCGGGACAGCATCATCAGCAGCAGCAGGGACGGGTACAGGCGCAGGCTGCCAGCGTGGCGCAGCAGGTTGGGGGGTACGGGAGTGGTCCGGCGGACGATGTCAATGTCGCGAAGGCGGAGAAGCATGCCAAGTGGGCTATTTCGGCGCTGAACTTTGATGATGTGCCGACTGCGATTAAGGAGTTGCGGAATGCGCTGGAGACGCTGGGAGCCAAGTGAGGGAGTCAGTTGGGAGGGAGTGAGCTGGTGATGAGCGGGATAGTAGCTGCAAGGCGGAAGAGATTGGAGCGGGGGAGGGTGTGGCTTGGTGATGGGACATGGATTATGTTTATATGATCAGTATATTGACTTTGGGGGGTTACACTCGAGGCAGACTTGGCGTCGCGAGAATGAATATGCGAGTGACGGCATGCTTGATTTTCTTTTGGCGGTAGCAGCAGTGGAAAGATGGCAGATATAGAGGAGCCAACCGCTGGTTGGAATTCAAAGCACGCTATTAGCTACGAGCCATCTCGAGCTCTACATCCAGGTCGAGCGGGCCACTGAGGCCGTCAGACCCCAAGCTCCGAGCTTCAGAACAGCACCAGGCGTCCATCTGCGAGACGCAGCAACTGCTCGGGCCGGGGTATCACCCACCGCCTGGGCTTCAGGTTTTGGTATCACAGGAACCAGAAGTGACTGTCTACAAGGTCGGAAGGGAGTGGCAATAGCTGGTAGTCGCGATGCGAAGGCGGGGTCTGTCGTATCGTTCTTAGCGGTGGATGGAGAGGAGACGGTGCTGTAGCAGGGTGGGAGCTAGGTAGTGGGTATCTGATAACACCGGAAGAAAAAGTCGACTGAAAACCCGTATTCTTCCGCTCTCTTGCCAGCTTGGTACCGGGCAAGCTGTCTCGACTCGCTATGAAGCTCCGTGTTTTGTCAGCGCCAATCAGACTTATCTTGGGAGCTATGTACGTAGATGTAGATGGACCCTGTATTACGGAAGGGAAAACATGTGGTTACCTGCAGCTCGGCGGGGTTTCGCGCGCCAGCAGGGGTACCCGCCCCGCCCCGCGAGCCTAAATACCCGCCTGTACCTATTTACGTGGTCTTTTTGGAGCTCCAGCTTCGACAAATACCTCCCGCCGCTCCTTCCACCGTGGCATCTTGCCCGCTCTTTTCCCTTCACAACCACCTGGGACGCGGAATGTCCAGCCGCTTTCATTCTCACTGAGAATCTCCTCCCGAATCAAACACAACACGCGACACGCGACACTCAACGGCACCGTCTTGTTTGAGCTCCCGCGACAATGCACTTCCAACCTCTCGTCGCCGGGCTGGCCTTCCTGGGCGTGGCCCACGCGGGCATCTACGGCAAGAATTCAGCAGTCCTCGAGGTCACCGCGAAGAACTACGACAAGCTGATTGTAAATTCGAACCACACATCCGTGAGTCCGCCATCCCACGCTCCCCTCTTCCTCTCTCCCCCTGCCCCATCCACCACCTACCTTACTCCCGTGCGCACACTAACAACCCCCCAGATCCTCGAGTTCTACGCCCCCTGGTGCGGCCACTGCCAAAACCTCAAGCCAGCCTACGAGAAAGCCGCCACCAACCTCGCCGGCCTCGCCAACGTCGCCGCCATCGACTGCGACGAAGACTCCAACAAGCACTTCTGCGGCTCAATGGGGGTAAAGGGCTTCCCGACCCTCAAGATCGTACGGCCCGGCAAGAAGACCGGCAAGCCAGTGGTAGACGACTACCAGGGCCCACGGACGGCAACGGGCATCGTCGAGGCTGTCGTCGACAAGATGAATAACCACGTCAAGCGGGTGACGGACAAGGACATGGCGGGCTTCCTGGGCGAGAAGAACGAGAGCGCCAAGGCGGTGTTGTTCACGGAGAAGGGGAGCACGAGCGCGTTGCTCAAGGGGATCGCGATTGACTTTTTGGATGTGGTCGAGGTTGCGCAGGTTAGGAGCAAGGAGGCGGAGAGCGTGGCCATGTTTGGGGTTACGTCGTTCCCTACGCTTATCCTGCTTCCTGGGGGGGAGAAGGAGGGGATTGTGTACGAGGGGGAGATGAAAAAGGCTGCGATCGTCGAGTTCCTCTCGCAGGCAGGGGAGCCTAACCCCGGCGCCGCGGCCAAGCCTGGGAAGAAGAAGGAGCCCAAGAAGGAGACGAAGGAGAAGCCCGCTGAGGAGGCCCCGGAGCCGGAGCCCGAGAAGGCCGCCCCGCAGGCCGCGCCCATCACCACCCTTACCACGCCCGAGCAGCTCGCCGCCGAGTGCCTCCACCCCAAGGCCGGGACCTGCGTCCTGGCCCTCGTGCCGGAGGAGAAGCACGAGGGGGCCGATGCGCTGCTGGTGTCCCTCGCGGAGCTGGTGCACAGGAACGCCGTGGCGGGCAGGCCTCTGTTCCCGATGTACGCCGTGCCGGCTGTGAACCCCGCGTATGCGGCGCTGAAGGGCGGGCTTGGGATTGAGGGGGAGGTGGAGCTTGTTGCGGTTAATGCGAAGAGGGGGTGGTGGAGGAGGTTTGGGGGGGAGGTTGAGGGGGGCAAGGTGGGGGAGTGGGTTGATGGGGTTAAGATGGGGGAGGGGGAGAAGAGGAAGCTGCCCGAGGGGATTGTTGTTGAGGTGGAGGCCGAGAAGGAGACAAAGACCGAGTCGGAGACCCAGGAGTCCAAGACTGCGGAGGATACCCACGACGAGCTGTAAACAAGACACGAGCAGAACATTCATGAATTTACCATTATTCCCAGCGTAAAAACTCCGTTTCCCCCAACGCCAACAAAACACACACCCTACACCATCTCGCCCGCCTTCTCCTTGACCACCCCGTCCAAAAACTGCCTAACCTGCCTACACCCACTAACCCCCACCGCCAACAACCCCTCCAGCCTCGCCACCTGCACCCGGCTCTCGCAAACCGCCACGACAACCTTGTCGCTCGCCCCCATCGTCGCGACGGTGAGGTGCGGCAGCTCCATCTCCTCCTGGGAGTTCATGTCGAGCAGCGGGTCGGCGGCCTCGTCGCCGGCGGCGTGGGTGGAGGTGGAGCCCGAGGTGCAGGCGGCGAGGTAGTCGGTCATTGGGATGCCGGCGTCGACGAGGGCGAGGGTGGAGGCGTTTATGAGGGCGGCGAGGAGGGAGCCGTCCTGGGAGAGGACGTGGAGGGAGAGGGTTATCGTACTGTGGGGGTAGAGGTGGGTGTGGAGGGTTGTGGAGAAGGCCTTTGCGATTGTGAGCTCGAGCTCCTGGATGCGCCTGGGTTGCGTTAGCTCGACTGTTCCCCTCCTCGTCTCGGTCCCCCCAATCTTCTCCTCTCATGGCCTCTCTTCATCGCCTCTATCGCACCCAAAACACGGGAATCCAGCGGGAAAGGGAACAAAAACATACTTGTCGTTCCTCCCCCTCTTCCTCCGATCAACAGAACTAAATCCCGCGACAACAACATTCGCCACGACGCTCGCCGTCCGGTCCTGCGCCGAGCTCCCGCCCTTCCGCGGCGCCTCGTGCGGGCCCGTCACGACGCACATGACTTTCGTGTGCCCCATCTCCAGGTAGCTCGACCCGTCGGACGCGTGCTGGGTGCGGATCTGGGCGGTGAGGCGGCGGAGCTCGTTCCAGCGGCGGCCGTCGAGGCGGAGGAGGCCGAGGGAGTAGGTTGAGGTGTCGAGGGACATGGTCGCGGTTTTGGTGGTTGCGGTCGCGGGTGTAGGTGCGGTAATCGTGGTGGGGGACGCGCCTCGGGATTGTCGTGGGATGGAGGGTCGCGGTTGTTCGCTGGTTGGAATTTTCAGAGACTCTGCGGTTCATGGTGGGGTGCGTGCGCTGCTGTGGGGCCTGGAAGTGTGGGGAGCTCTGTTGGTGGGGTTGATTGGCTTGAGCTTTGCGTTGGATGGAACACTGGAATGGTGGTGTCCCGAGCCGCACGGATATGAGATGACGGGCATCGGTGTAAAGGCTCATCATTCTCGTGTGAATAAGGGGTCTTGGGCTGTAAAATTGTTTCTGTATTTGTGACCAGAGGATATACCTAGAGAATCTGGCGGCTGTCTCATAGATCGCCTTAGCCAACAAGGACGCCTTCACTCGGCTCCTCCCTTTCCCCCGTTGCGATCCCCGCCCTTCTACGTTCTACTCCCAAAGCCAAGAACCACTGGCCGCTACGAAAGGCATCTACGGACTGGACTACGGATGAGGACGTCAAGGTGTAAGTAGGTACAAGAAGCCCCTCGCTGGCCGCTTTGAAGCTCGTTCCGGTATGCAGATACGCCGCTGTCTCGCCCGGACACACATGTCAGTATCAACGGCCAACCTTCGCTTCGCAAAACGCCCGCTTTCGCTCTCCAGGTGCCTCGCGCATGTCTTGGGAAGACGCCATGGCGACATGGGGATAACGGTGTCGCAATGGCAGTCGCAAAGAGCTCTGGGAGCGAGGAGATAAAACCACCGGAGGCGCACGTCGAGGTAAGCCTAAAATGCCCGTCGTGAAGGGGAAGCGTAGGGAACTCCACCTGAAGCATGTAAACGCACATACCCACGATACGACGGAAGCATCACGACTGCTTGTAACGCACGTCCCCAGCCGCGGACGCGCTCGACAGGCGGGCCCACCCGCCGCGGAGCGACCCTCGCAAAAAAGCCGAACAACCAACCACGCCCCCGCCGGCTCGGTCTTCGCCGAGCGCCCTGCAGGGAAACCCCGGCCTGAAACGGCGACTGGAGATCCGGATTGCCGTCGGGAAACCGTTCTGGAAGCCGCGGGCGGGCCGTGTCGGGTGGTGTGTGCAGAGGTCGATCGCCCCTTTTGTGCGCACCGAGACCCCCTTACAGTGACCCCTTGGCTCCCGGGACCACGGGGCGTCTGGTGGTCATGCGGGAGGCTGCTGTTGGGCCACGTTTGTGTGCGGGTCTCCGCTGGATTAGGCTCGTCGATGTTTCGCAAAAGGTTGTTCAGTCGGATGCTCCTCCCGGTGGGGTGGACCGGTGCCGTGGCCGACGAGTGGCTGATCGGGTTTGGAGGCTCAATCCGGGATCCTGAGACGGCTGGGATCAGATGTTTCGAGCCGCAATTGATTCCATCTGGAGACTTTCGGGGAATATTGCACGGAAGTGAAACAGGCGCGGGGACGCGGTTTGGCAGGTGTGCCAGCAGCTGGCGCCTGCATGGAGTACCTGTGCGGCTGTACCCATGACGCAAGTCTGAGGAGAGAGGGCAATGACGAGACGCGGTGAGGGAACTTGCATCCCGCTGGATGTGCTGGGGCGGGGACACACTGGACGGTACGAAGGGGGTACTTTGGTGCTGCGCTACGATATGCATTTTAAAGGTACTCCATTAGTACCTCGGTACAGTCCTTGGCAAACACGCGCTGCAGCTCCCAGCGGCCAGGTCGGTGGACCCCACCACGGCCAACACTGGACCACCTGAAGCCGCCGGCGACGCAGCTCCCTCCGTCATCCCAACTCTCTTCCCAACCTCGGACGCCAACCCCCTCGATCAACCCTTAGACCCCGAACAACTCCATCGCAGGGGTCCAAACCCATCGCCGCACCCGTCACCTCGGCGCGAAGCATCACCAGGGCGCTTGCTCCCTCCTCCGCTCGGGCCTCCGTGTGGCCCCTGCTCCCGTTTATAGCTGTGCCGGGATCGCTTCGTACCTCGCACATCGCCGAAGAGGACCCCACATCGGTCTCTGCAACCCAGATTGCTCCCTTTGCGGCCTTCCCTTCGCGACCGGGCTGAAGCCTCTGACACCCTTTGTTCATATTCCTTCTGGCCTGTACTCTTGCCATTACACGTCTACGAAACATACTTATTTACGGGTACATACTGTACTGTACGGCAAACACCTGGAGCCCTGCTCTGGTACTTCTCGACCGCCCACCTGAACTTTCAGCTCGACCTCGCTCCCCTGCGTCTTCCCCTCGAGCTTCGCTTCTTCTTTGCGCCTCGCGGCCTACTGAAGTTCCAATCACTCACCAAGGCGGAAAGGGCAAGTCTCCAGGGGCTGCATGACTCGCGCTGCTCAGTATCCAGCTAACATTTGCATGACAGATCCCCCGCCGCGGATCCGCAGCATTCGCCCGGCCCTGTTGGCCATTGCTCCGCGACCCCGAACGACCGTACCCGGCGGATCCCTACCTGCGCAGGAGTTCCATGGCGTGGACCAGTCTCGGATCGTCCTACACACGAACCAACATTCGGCGGAAGAGCGAGTCCTCGACGTCCCCGAAGGGCGGAGATACGGAGCCGGTGGAAGCAAAGGGCAATACTCCAGGACAGAGTGCTCTCGCATGAGCCGTCTGCCGACCTGACCTCGTCGTCGCCGCTACCGGCGACCCGCCGCTGAACCCTTAACCGCCCCTCTCACCTCGCAACCATGAGACGCAGCCGGTCCCCCTCCTCCTCCTACCGGGCGCTCGCCCACCACAAGGCCGCCAAGGCCTCGGACTCAATGTCCCTCATCCGCTCCTTCAACGTCGAGACGAACCCCGCGCGCCCCGTCCGGCCCTCGCCCCTCACCGCCTCCGCCATCCGCGACATGCCCCTCGACCTCGTCGACCGCATCCGCTCCTTCCCCCTCTTCGTCTCCGCCCCGGAGGAGTTCCTCGTCGCCATCGGGAACCACCTCCGCCCGCAGGTCCACGGCCCGCAGGACCACATCCTCCGCGAGGGCGACGACGCGAAGGCCATGTACTGGCTCGTGCGGGGCGTCGTGGCCGTGACGTCGCGCGACGGCGAGGCGGTGTACGCGGAGCTGAGGCCGGGGGCCTTCTTCGGGGAGATTGGAGTTCTCATGGACGTGCCGCGGACCGCGACCATCATCGCGAGGACAAAGTGCCTCGTCGTCGTGCTGAAGAAGGAGGACCTGCAGGCTGAGCTCCCGCGGTTCCCGGACATGGAGCAAACGATCCGCCAGGAGGCCGAGGAGCGGCTCACGATACTGAGGAAGAAGAGGAAGGAGAACGGGGGAGCGGGGAGTAGGAGTGGCCTCCTCGGCCCCGGCGCAAGGGAGCCCGTGCCGGGCGAGGTGGCGACGGGCGAGAAGGGCGTCATCAAGGGCGGCGGCGTCGTCAACGCCAAGAAGCGCAAGTCGCCCAGCCTCGGCGTCAACGTCATTGAAGATCCGGCCGCCGGTAGCGCCCTCGGCAGCGGTCTCGTCAACGTCCGCAAGACGCTGAGGGAGCTCCCGCTCTTCTCGACGCTCCCGCCCGACATCCTGCACTTCCTCGGCCTGAGCGCCCAACCAAAGATATACGCGCCCTTCACGGATATCGTGCGGCAGGGCAGCCCCGGGCACGACATCTTCTTTATCGTGAGGGGCGAGGCGGAGGTGATTCGCGAGCCGGGGGCCGAGGGCGGCGCGGCGCACAAGACGTTTTATCAGAGGCCGAGGTTGCGGCAGGGGCAGTACTTTGGCGAGGTGGCTAGCCTTGGTCTCTCGCCCGGGCGGACCGCAACGGTAAGGGCCATCACGACGGTGGAGTGCCTCATGATCGGCGGCGAGGCCCTCGACGAGCTGTGGAGGCGGTGCCCGCGGGACATCAAGCAGCAGGTGGAGGAGACGGCGCGGATCCGCTACCGCAAGGCCGGGGCGGGGGCCGAGGATACGGACACCGACATGCCGGACGCGAACGGGGGCGAGAGGCGGCAGTCGCTCCCGCACGTCACGTTCACCACGCCGAGGCCGAGCTCCCCGGGGCTCAAGGAGAAGATGGAGCCGATTGACCCGGACCCGTTCCTCAGCGTCGACATGGAGAATATCCGGAACCGGAGGCGGAGCTCCCTCGCGCCGCCGAACACGGTGACTATGCCGGCCGTGCAGCCGGAGGGCGCGGTCAACCCCGCTACCAACGGGGCGCGGTCGCCTAGGTCGGAGGCGGCGTCTCCGGTACGTTTCTCGACGCCGTTTGCGGGGTCGCCTACTGACGCCGAGGTGCCGGCGAAGCGCGCGCGCCTGTTCCCGCAGTCGCCTCGCAGCTCCTCCTTCCGGGGGAAGCCGAGGCTGCCGGACAGGCTCCTGATAAACATCTTTGAGAACCTCGACGTCGCCCATCTGATGCGCCTCCGGGCCGTCTCGACGCACTGGCGCGACCTCCTCACCACCTCCGAGACCCTCTGCAAGACCGTCGACCTGACCCCCCACTCCAAACGCATAACCGACGCCGTCCTCACCACCGCCATCGGCCCCTTTCTCGCCTCGCGGCCCCGGTCCGTCGACATAAGCAACTGCTCGCACATAACGGACGAGGGCTTCTCGGCGCTGTGGAGGGCGTGCGGGCGCGGGGTCAGGAGCTGGCGGATGCGCTCCGTCTGGGACGTGTCGGCGAACCAGATCCTGGAGATGAGCGACAACATGAAGGGGCTGGAGGAGGTGGACTGGAGCAACTGCCGGAAGGTGGGGGATAACCTCATGGCGCGGGTGGTGGGGTGGGTCGTCCCCGAGCTCCCGCCGTCGCGGAGCGGGCCCGAGGGTCCCGGCGCGCAGAAGGCCGGCAACCAAGGACAGGGGCAGGGGCAGGGGCAAGGACAAGCCCAGACCCAGGGAAAAAGGGCCAGACCGGCTAACATGCCGCCCCCCGGGACGATAATAGGCTGCCCCCGCCTGAGCAAGCTCAACCTCTCCTACTGCAAGAACATAACGGACCGCTCGATGGCGCACCTCGCCTCCCACGCGCACTCGCGCCTGCGGTCCCTCTCCCTCACGCGCTGCACCTCCGTCTCGGACGCGGGGTTCCAGGCCTGGGCGCCGTACCACTTCCCCCTCCTGACCAGCTTGTGCCTGGCGGACTGCACGTACCTCACGGACGGGGCGGTCGTCTCGCTTGTCAACGCGGCGAAGAACCTCGAGAGGCTGGACTTGTCGTTTTGCTGCGCGCTCACGGATACTTCCACCGAGGTGGTTGCGCTGGGACTGCCGAGGCTGAAGGAGTTGAGGCTGGCGTTCTGCGGGAGCGCGGTTAGCGACGGGAGCCTGGGGTGTGTGGCGCTGCATCTCGGTGCGCTGGAGGGCCTGAGCGTCAGGGGCTGCGTGAGGGTTACGGGCGCGGGGATGGAGAGTGTGTTGGAGGGGTGTGGCGGGCTGGAGTGGGTTGACGGGAGCCAGTGCAGGAACCTGGAGGGGTGGGTGAGGGGGGGTGGGGTTTCGAGGTGGGGGTACGATGAGAGGGGGCCGCCGCTTAATGCGGGGACGATGGTCAGGGGAGGCGGGGTGCGAGCGGGAGCGGGAGCGGGAGGCGTGCTTGGTGCCGCAGGCGAAGGAAAGGAGGCCGAGGGCAAGGACGGCGCGGGGAAGCACGCGCTGCGACCCCTAGGTCGCGGCTTCGGGCGCGCGAGGAAGGCGAGGAAGCCCGTGAGGTTCATACTGCAGAAGTCGGGGGGCCTGCGGTGAGCTGTGCTTGTTCGGGACGTGCCGGGGCGCAGAGCAGGAGACGGAGAGAGGGGTGTGTACAGTCGATAGTGGATATTGGATACTGGAGTGTCGGGTACTGGGACAGTCGGTGTTGGCGCTGGTAGATACGTTGGACCTGAATGATGATACCCCATCTAATGACGCCGCCCTGTATCCTGAACCCCGCATCCGACGCTACACCCGCATGCTCTGAAACCCCGAGGCTTGCAGGACATCCACTCGTGAAGGACCTGGTAGGGGGATGCTGGAACCGGCCGTCGCGGGCTTGTTCAGAAGATGGGGCATCAAACGTCGATGCGCCGCATACGCCCACGAACCCGCCATGTCCATCAGAAAGCGACCAGATGGCTTAAACCGCTTGAGAACGCAGTCTAGGTATCTGTTTATGCCGTCACACACGACCGCAGCCCGCCCGACCACTCGTGCGTAAGCGAGACCTCCGCCGGGACGAGCTCCCAGCCCGCAGGCCCCGGCTAAAGGCCAGACCTATAGGCGCAGAAGAGAAATAAATATGCGTGGTATTTAGGGTATGTGCACTAGGCAAATCATTAAAAAACTCGAAAGCTTAAAGCACAAAGCACGAAAGCCCAAGAAAGCTGAAAACAACGACTGCCTCCCTCCCTCCCTCCTTCACTTCCACCCGGGCGCGCCCGGGCACACCCGCCCCACAAGACACGCTTCCCTCCCCAAAGAACGTTCCGGACGCCTAGGCCTCCTCCTCGTTGAGCGCGCGGATGCGCCCGACTTCGTCGACGGCGACCGTCTTCTTGGCCGTGGAGAACTTGACGGGGCTCTTGGCCTCGAAGATCTCGTCCAGCTCCTCGAGCTACACAAGGCAGTTAGCATACATTCACGACCAGAAGCACGGACACGATTACTCACAGTGCGCCCCTTGGTCTCGGGGATCAGGAAATACACAACGACGACCTGCACGGCGTCCCAGACGGTAAAGATGATGTACGTCTTCCAGTCAATCTTCTCCATGGACACGGGCCATGCGAACTGGTTCAGCAGGCCCGCGGCGTTGACGGCCAGCGACGAGAAGGCCATGCCCTTGGCGCGCATCTCGAACGACAGCACCTCGACGGGGAACAGCGCCTGCAGCGGCGTGATGCCGACCGAGTACACGGACCCGAAGATGAAAATGAGGGCCAGCGACGCGCGCGACGCCGCGTCGTTGTTGAAGATGGGTTCGCCGTCGGCGTCGACGCCCGTCTGCGACTTGACGAGCTCCGACGAGGCAATCGTCATGCCGAGCCAGACGATGCAGCAGCCCGTGAACGAGAAGAGGAGCAGCGGTCGGCGGCCGACCTTGTCGACGAGCGTGGCTCCCAGGATGGCGAAGAGGAACTGCTGGCACGAGTTGATCAGGTTGATGTTGGCCTGCTCAATGTGGTGTGTGTAGCCCGCGGTGTCGAGCACCGAGGCGAGGAAGTACGACAGCACGGCGTTGCCGGCCCACTGGCCGAAGATGGAGATGGACACGTTGCAGGCGAGGCGGTAGATCGAGGACCGCTTGTTGAAGAGCGAGCGGTAGTCCCACCACCGCTTGTCGGAGCCGTCCAGGTCGAGGAACTCCTCGTACTCGTGCATCTGCAGCGTGACCCACGGCGACTCCGGGTTGCCGCGACCGTGGTACTTGGTCAGCAGGTCGCGCGCCTGGTCCTGCTTGTTATTGACGTACAGCCAACGGGGGCTCTCGGGAATGAAGAAGCAGAAGAGGCAGATGATGCCCGAGAAGAGGGCCTGGAGCCAGGTGATGAGGCGCCACGAGTAGGCCGCGTCAACCTGGAGGGAGCCGCGCGCCGCGCCAGAGGCGAGGATGCTGCCCGAGAACCAGAGCGTGTTGTAGAAGGCGCCGACCACGCCGCGGTAGGCCGGGTGGTTGAGCTCGATGACGTACATGGGGCCGGCGGCGGCGGCGATCGAGACGCCGAAACCGAGGAGGAAGCGGCCGCCCATGAAGGGCCCGGCGGCGTGGGACGTGCCCTGGATGATGGTCCCGACGATGATGGTGAGGGCTCCGATGAACATGCCCACGCGGCGGCCCCAGGTATCAATGCCAGGGCCCACAAAGGGGAGGGCCACGACACCGCCGATTTGGTACATGGACGACACGATTCCGGCCCAGATGCCGTCGTTCTCGACACCGTACTTTTCCTTGAAGTCGGGGTTGATGAGCAGGTTGTTGATCAGACTGCCGTCGTAGCCGTTCATAGTGGAACTACATGACCGTCTTGTCAGCCTCGGCCTGGATGAGGGTTCCGCGGCGTACTTACCAGCAGAAGCCAATGATACTGAAGAGGTAGATCAACAGCATCTGCTTGCACCAGGGCGAGGGTGGGTCCTGGATCTTGGCCTCATTGAAGGCCTCGTTACCGCTGATGACCTTGGTCTCAACATCCTTCTGAAGGTTGGGAAGCAGCGCGTTAGTTGAGTCAAGATCGCGGCTCCTCAGACTAGGGTACTTACCATGTCGATATCATCGTGGACCAAGGCGGGCTTCTCGCCCCGAGTCACCTCGTCACTCATGTTGGCTGCTTGATGCTCGGCTCAGCAGTAGAGACCGTGGCGGATTCGGTCTTACACAGGAGTCCTGGACTTGACAAAGTGTCGGGAGGAACAGGTGGTGGAGAACGGGGTGGAGATGCAATGAGAAGTAACAGAGGGGAGGAGTTATGCTTTATTATATGCGTCTAGGGTGGCCCTCGAGGGGCAGGAGGGGTGACCGGGATGGGGTCATATCCACCAGACAAGCTCAGATTGACGGGGTCTCCAGGTTCCGTCTACTTGGCGGGTTGCAGAGCCGGAGAGCTAACTTTGTCCTCGGGGCGTGCAGGGGGAGGGGTGCGACGCCAAAGATGGACAGGCGGACCAGGATCGCCCCGTTTCCGAATATGGCCTCTTCATCTACAAGGAGATGGACGGCACGGTCGTAGTGGGCTGGAATCCTGGGGAAGCGGACCCGGACGCGAGTCTGGTGGGAACCAGAGGAATAAACTCAGAGCGGAGCCGTGACTTGTCTGGGAGATGGGGAGCCGGCGTGGCAGGTCGTTGCGCCGACAGCTGTCCCCAAAAGTACCCCGCGCTTGAAGAGGCGTCCCGTCTGATAGGCCCAGGTGTGGTGAACCATGACAATAACGGGCCGATAGCCGCACGAAGGGACAGACTCGGGCGTGTGCTCCTTCCCCAGAGAACCAGCTCGAAATCGCGTGTTTGTCGATACAAAGTACTTGGGGTTCCAGTTTGTCGCTGCGTTCTGCGACAAGGTCAACCTAGACGACGCCTCGACAACGGAGAAAGGTACCGCGTCTCGTGGGCCGTGGCATGTAGCGTAGCAACACCTGCTGTGTCCACTCTTGCTGCTGCCCTGCGCACAGTCCCTCGATGAACCACGGGAAAGTCGGGCAGTCGAAGCTAGCGCCGGAGAAGCTTACCGTTGGCGCGCCCCACACTCCTTGCTGCATCTGTCTCCCCGCGTTCGTGATTCGCCGAGCTTGATGCCCATGGGGGAATTGGCTCGTCCCAGCGCATCGGAGGCTCGCCCGTTTCGACATCTCGCAGGGGGTGGGAGACTAGCGTGCTTGGCGCAGAAGGCCTAGGCTACTTTCGGTTTCTTGGCTGGGCGGGACTCGAAACGAGGGTGGTGCGAGGATTGAACGTGGCACCCGGTGGTGCGGGTGAAGAGCCTCCGGCGGGCTTGATTCGGATCTGGGGTCGGCCGCCCCGGGTCAGAGAGCAGTTGGCAGGGGCGGAAACGGCTGGCAGCAGATTGACGCCGAGGTACTAAGCCCGCCGAGGTGTATGTGAACGTCTTGTCCTTTGCCGGAGTTGGCTCGACAATGGAGCGAGATGATGGAATGGGTCATGGCTGACTGGCCCTCTTTGTCAATCCCGACAAGGGGCCAATTGGGAGTGATGCAGAAAGATCAATACGACTGGACAGGCGGATACAACCAACCACCGAGAAAACACAATTGGCTCTGTCCCGTATGTCCGGAGCAATGTCCGCGATGTCTTGGCTGAGCACGAGGACATTGTCCTCCCGCGATGGAAGGGAACGGCGGGAAGAAAGGCCCGCTTCTGCCTGGGGTCAATCCCGGGGCCCATCATATGATGCCAGATGGCGTGGAAGGAGCGGCCGGTAGGTTGGGGACGGGAGAAGGAGGAACTAACGCTTTGAGTTTCGGCTCGCATGACCGCGCACGGAACGCGCCCCTCGAACTGGAGGTACCTTGAAGCCGGACCGGTCAACTGTCGTGGGCATCTGATCCAGCTGTTACTGATGCCCCAAAAGCGTACATCGATATCTACGGCTGGCTTTTCGCCCGTCTGTTCCCCGGAATCCATCCCGGAAATGCCGCTGGACTCGGTCTTGCTCTCCAGTCTCACAGTCGCCACGAGAACGCCACAGGGGAACGAGTGTCACGAGCGAGGGCAGCCAATGCGCCAAGGATCTCGCTGGGGGCGCCTTCCGATGTGACCCCAAGTACTCTCCAATGAATGCAAGACAGCCCACCCCTTTCTGAGTGGTCGCTCCTTCCGCCTCCACTCTGTGCGACACCGTCCCCGCCCACCGTTGCAACTGCAGCAGGAGCAAAGCGGCCGCACCTCCCTCGTCGTGTTGGTAACATCCTGACACCACTAGGGACGTCAAACGATACTGGGAAACATATTATCGTGTTGGCCAAGACTCGCCCCCGGGAAAAACAACGCCAAGGTCAACCCGCTCGGCAATCGCCAGCCGAGACCAGCTCCGAAAGGCGGGTCCGTCACGCTGCTGTGTCACCTCGTGCGTGCAAGTAAGAGACTGGAACGAGTACGAGGTCTAATAATACTGTCTGAAGTAGGGAGGCGCGCTGAGGTTCTCACTGGGCAATTTCCCCTTTTGGGGGGGCGGCTCCACCCGCTCCGTGCCCGGGGTTGGCAGATGCGGAGGAGCGAGTCGAGAAACGAGGACAAGGATCGCCGGGAGCGAGACGGATGACGCTGGACATGCTCCCCATGGAGAGAACTGAGTTAATTCTTCCCCTTCTAATCCGCTGACACGGACGCTAACCGCGACGTTAAAAGAGTCGACTCGGTAGTCAAGCCAAGCGGAATCGGAGGCGACGATCGAGACCCCAGAATCTCCACAGGATCTTGGTTCATGGTACCTGGCAAGGGTCCCGGTACCTCGCGCTGGGGTCCGACTCTTGTCTCCACCCCTGTAACGTACCCTTGCAGGGCTCCCATTCCACCAATCAAAGGGTGCAGGTGACTCGCTCGTTCGGGCATCCTTGCGAAACATTTGGCCCAGGGGATTGGACGAGCCGCATGGTGAGCCGGGGCGGGAGGAAGACAAGCCCTTCCTCGGGAATGATGTATGGACAGAGGCCGCGGAGGAAGAGCCCCCATTGAGGCCAATACGGAGCCCGGAGCTGTCTGGGGACGAGCTAGGGACGACGCCCTCCGAACCCAGAAGCCTCAGAGGACACCGCGGGAGAGGACGCTCCGGAAGACTCGCAGGAATCGCAGGAACCACAGGATCCATGGCAGACAGGCAAAGCCGAGGGTCTGCCCGCCGAATGGCACGAGATCGAATTGCACCCGAGACGCAGCGAAAACTAAAATCAGATTCCCCACACGCTACCTGTCACCCCTTGCCTCCCATGGCCTTCTCGCCCCTTCCCCACTGCGGAACTCCAACCGGAACGCAGGCCCGCGTCCGCCAGGCATCCAGACCGGTGGGTACTCAACGGCGGCGGCCGCCCGGGCTAGGCCCGTTTGGGCCAGCAAGCGAGCCACGGGACGTTGGATCTCGGCAAGACCTCTGCAAGGACGCCGGTATCGTGTCACGGCCGAGCTCCCCACATGCCACATGCCACCGCATGCGGCGAGCGTTGGGACAGGGAAGAGTCAGCCGCAGGGCGCGGATACCGCGCTGCTGAGATGCCCGGCACGCGCGCCTGCAGCCCGGAGGCTGCCAGGCGAGGGGCGGACAGACGGGCTGCGTTCCTATTGATCCAGCCACTGGATCGGAACACCGGGGTTCCGAGGTGAGGGCAAAAAGTCGCGTGAGGCCAAGACTCCGGAGCTACCTCCCAGCCGGCACTGGCGATGAATATTGGCGGCCGACGGCGGAAAGCTCCGCGATTACCGGGGCCACAGGAGCCATCCCTCGACTCTGGCTTACAAGGAGATGATAGGCCCTGCCCTTGATGAGGTTAGGCTCAGGTAGATATTGCCTTGGCAGGGCACCGTGCCCGGAGAGGGACGAGGACGTCCCGACGAGCTGGGTGAGCAGCTCGGCGAAGCTGCCGAGTAGCTCTGCCCAGAAAGGCGGGTTCTCGGCGCATCCAGCCGGGTTGGAAATCCCATGCTGTGCGGCTGAAGGGTTGTGCCTCGAGCTGACCACTTCCCTGTTATGCCTGGCCTCGGGAGCTTCGACGATGCGACTTCGCTACGTTTCCGGGAGTTCTCTCAGGGGGCGATCATGTGTCGGCGGCACGAGAAGGCTTTGAGTCGCACAGTAATTGGCAACACAACTGTTAGACCAGGATGTACGACAGGAGGTGTATTACGCAAATTTTGGTCTAGCGATTTGCCACATGTTTGGGCGCTCAAGGACCCCTTAGTTAACAAGTTTTGAGGAGCTTAAGGGGAGCTGCAATCGCGGGGCAAGCTCGCGCGGCGAATGATTTGTCATCCCCCTCCCCCATCGTGGAGTCACGTCATTACCCGTAAAAAGAACGAATGTCAAAATCGCACAGAGCCTCAAGCCCACCAGCGCACAAACACAACTCACACATTACAACCACAATCACCACCCTCACAAACCCCCATCATTGCTTCTTAGCAGCTTCTCAAAACCACATACATGACCTCCCTCCTCGCGCGCATCGCCCGCCCCTTCGCCACAATGTCCTCCAACGCCCCCGCCGCGCCGGCCAAGGTCCCCGAGGGGGCGCAGGTCGCGACCGTCGCGGCGGGCTGCTTCTGGGGCGTCGAGCACGTGTACCGGAAGGAGTTTACGGGGAAGGGGCTGCTGGATGCTAGGGTGGGATATGTTGGTGGCGCGAAGGAGAACCCCACGTACAAGGATGTTTGCACGGGGACTACTGGGCGTGAGTACCCTCCCTCCTTTTGCTTGGTGGTCCAATCTCCCCGCGGATAGATCCCGGGTGGGAGCGGAGGGACGTCAGAATGGAGTGTAGACGGGGACGGCAGCTAACGGAACCAGACGCCGAGGCGACGCAGCTCATCTTCGACCCCACGAAAGTCACCTACCGCTCCCTCCTAGAGTTCTTCTACAGGATGCACGACCCCACGACGGTCAACAGCCAGGGCCCGGACAGGGGCCCCGCCTACCGCAGCGCCATCTTCTATCACACCCCGGAGCAAGAGGCCACCGCGCGCGAGGTGACGTCGCTCGCGAACGAGAAGTGGTGGGGCGGCAAGATCGTGACGGAGATTGTGGAGGCGGGGAAGTGGTGGGACGCGGAGGAGTACCATCAGATTTACCTGGAGAAGAACCCGATGGGGTATGAGTGTCCTAGCCACTTTATCCGGAACTTCCCGCCGCTTTCTTAGGAGTCCCGGGGTTAGTGGGCATGGGGATGGAGTGCGGAGGATAAAGTAGGACGCGTGCCGTGGTGTGTACATGGGACGTTCGGTGTCAAGGATGGACATGGGACTGGCGTTGTCTACCGTAGACGGGATCAACGTATATACATAATGATTTGTTTTTCTCTCTTCTTTTCTTCTTTCTTGCTTAATTTACACTAACGTACAAAGGAAACCATTGGTACCACCAAGGTTGGATCGGCGATGAGCTAAAGCAACTCTATTGAGAGGAGATAAAACAGTTCCTGTCAAAACGCCCGTCTGAAAAAAATCCCAAGTGCGAATTATCCCCGAAACCCCCCATCACTTCCTCCATTTCCTTTTCCACTCAGCTCAGCTCAGCTCGACCCATCTATTTCCTCCTGTTCTGCTGCATCATGAGAATCTGCACCATCCTCACAAAGATGTTCAGGAAGTCCAGCTCAAGCGAGATACTCTCGTTCACCGGGTCCCGCTTGATAACACCCCTCTCCGCCAGCCTGGCGTGGTGCATCACCTTCTGCACGTCGTACAGCGTGAATCCGCCAAACAGCGCCAGGCCGCCGTAGAGCCAGATGCTCTCGGTGATGGCGAGGCTGCGCGCGGCGGTGGCGGGGATGATGAGGGGGGCGAGGCCAGACGCGGCGACGACGCAGGCGCCGGCGAGGAGCGGGCCGCCGATGTAGAGGTACTTGTCCTGCTTGGCGGTGGCGCCGACGATGGAGAGGCCGCCCATCATGGCGACGGTGTAGAGGCCGGCGCGGGCGATGAGGGCGCCGGGGGCGTAGACGAGGAGCGGGGCGATGAAGGCGGCCTGGGTGGCGTTAAAGGCGGTCCAGAGGGCGTACTTGGGGAGGTAGCTGGCGAGCGGTTAGCTATGTTCCCTCGGTGAACTGGATTAAAGCTAGGGTGAAGACAACTTACTTGTCAGGGTCGATGGACCTCGTGCCAATCATGGTCGCAAAGCTGAGACCCAGGCCACCGATGGCCACGATCCACGGGTTCGTAACCATGATGCGGTACACGAAGCCCGAGGTGACCATCTGCCTGGCCGTCAACCCGATGATGCCGATGCCCAGACCAGTATGCATAAACGTATCATTCAGATACGCGCTCTCAAACGCCGGCATCGACCCTTCCCTCGTCTCGCGGTTGAAGACGACATTGATGGCCACCAGAGTGCCTCCAAAGATCGCCGCGCCGGTAAGCAGCTTCCGCGCCGCGTTCCGCCCCGTCTGCTCCTGGTTATACGTGTAGTTGGACCCCTGCTGCATGTAGGTCCTCACGCCCCCGGCACGGGAGAAGGCGCCGCGGACGAGAGAGTTGCCGGAGACCTTGCCCGGGGCGGCGGGCGCGCGGGACGTGAAGAAGTTGTGCTGCTTGGGCGCGCCGTGGAAGGCCCGGATGGGCGCGGGGCCGCACTTTGAGATGCGGGGGATGGTCCGCACGAGGGCGGCGCCCTGGCGGAAGGAGCCTAGGAGCGTCATTTCGTCGAGATTTCGGATCTCTCGATGTTTGTCGTCGTTGTTGGTGTTTGTTGGAGTGCCGGATGGCAAGGTGTGTGGTTGGATTGGGGGGAAGCTTTAAGGTGGCAGCAGGTGGAGGCATTACGTTTTCTGTCCGGGAAGCTTCGGTGACGATGGTGTCATTAGTAATGAGTGGGTCACGTGTGGAAAGAGCTGGAAACAGCGAGAGAGCGGGGCGTGGCAGGCGATGGCAGGTGGTATTGTCCGGAGTTTGCGGTAATCCCCGCGTTTTCGGGCCCGAGAGGTCCTGGTAACCCGGATTCTCTCGGTGCCTCGGCCCCCACTGGCTCCGCGTGACCGGGTCCTCTGAGTCAATGCCGGGGCCAGCGGGCATGGACGAGCTGCGCGTCATAATGTCGAGGAGCTAGTGGCAAACAGCGATTGATATCTCGGTCCCACCCGGTCGGGTTTGCTGTCGACCAGCTTGGCTTCCTCCGGTCGCCGGCCGGGGATTGCGCGGACCACGGATCTTCCCAGCCAAGCCCTCCAGCCCAGTTGAGCACAGCTGAATCCGGGTGAACCTTGACTAATGCCGGGTCGCGCGGGCACCTGCTTTAGCCGACTCGGCACGGAGGGGTCATTAAGATCCCGGCAACGCTTCCGAAGCGACGGGAGCAACTCAGACATGCATTAGGTCCGGAGACAGGCGCGTTCGCCACCAGGCACCATCTTCCCATTGCTAGGGCTGATCCTAGACATGGATGGTCATGGCAACTAACAGCCAACCCCGCATTAAACCGCGCTCTAAATCGCACTCTCAAACGCCTTCCTCCAGCCCACCAGTAGCACCCCAGGCATTACCACGCCCGTCCTTGGCGTACCCATATTAAGCCCCCATGGCCAACGTACAAACACAACCTACTTTAGCCTCAGAGTAAACAGCACGGGTGGGCCCAATAAGATCCGGGCCTATCCCGAAGGCGCGTCGCACGGCGTCGACGCTGCGCGACCGCTTACTTCAGAAGCGGGCGGGGAAGAATGAGGGGATGGGGACAGGCGTAATAAAGCCGGTTGGCTCCTCTGTCATGAGCGAGGGAAGGAACGCCGATTTAATTGCGATAATCGCGGCGCTTCGCGTCTTCTCCCTCATACGCCGCCTGAGCATACACGCTGACGGCCGGGAGAGCTCCGCTGACAGGGACAGGGGTCTTCGTCACTGATCCTTCCGGAAACGGGTTACAGGAGGGCGCCTTCCGATCAAACAGTCAGCGGAGAGGTTAATTCACAAGCGAATCCGGGAACAAGAGAACCGCTCCTTCCTCTCGACGATTCTGAAGTTCCAATTCGCTACCTTAGCTCGACGTAGGTGCATTCCAGGCTCCTCTTTTGGCCGAGCGTCGGTATCGGGCACTTACACGCGTCCCAATCCACATCCTAACACCCAACGCGCCACTCACCAAGCACCAAGACTGCCGACACTGAAAAGACGGAAGCGAAAATGAAACTATTGACGGCCCTTCTCCATTTCGCCACCGCTGCAGTAGCTTCAGCAGTCGCGCTCCCCGAGCAGCTCGTCCTCGAACCACGCCCAGCCACCGCGGAGCCCGGAGACGCACCGGATGAGTCGCCCCCACACCTTCCCGTCGAGGGCTTGATCTCGAAGATCAAGTCGCAGTTCAAGACTGTCGCGGGCGATCCTACAGAGGAATCCGAGGTTGCGTGTTTTTGTAGCGGGGGTGTGATATGTTGTGATGGGCCGGAGGGCTCGGCTTGCGACTATGGGCCATGCGGCATTTGAATTGGGGATACTTGCTTTTTATTTTCTACATGGGATTCTTGTCGCTTGGGGATGGCGGGGAGGGTATAGACCCTTGATATACCTAGCTAGGCGTTGGCTGGGCTAGACTGGGTTGGTGTGTATTGGTGGAGGTCTGTATTGATGAGACGGGTATGTGTTGGTACGATTAGGCTACTCACTAGCAATATGGAAGATGCATTTACGTGGGGCACGCTCATAGACTAGGAGTGTCGAAAGCAAGCGAGCGGAGCTCGCCTTGGCCGGATGTCCCTCGCCTTCTCCGTGCTTCCTATCCCCGTACTTTGGTTAACAGACGCGTGGGATACGAGACGTTGGGCTCATTGCCTCGAAAGGCGTATCATACGTAGCTTCGATTCTCGCCCTCGATAAACCATTGGCTAGCCCGCGGGCTGGACGCCATCTCATACCCGAACATCCATCGAACCCAAGGCTCTGGTGGCCAAGCCCCCTCCCCCGACCACCCCCCGTCTCAACGCGTGGCATGGGATGAGGAGCACCACGTGAGAACGTAGTACCTCCCGTGTGTCGGCTAGGCGCGAGAAACGCCGTCGGTGGAAAAGAAGGTGGCGGCCACGAGGCTCCCTGTGCCGAGGGCTAAGGGCGAAGGAGACACTGTGGGCTGTATTGAGGCTTGCACGAGCGGACCTGTGAAACGAAGGGGCAGGCTCGATTTATTATGGAATCTATTGTGGACCGGTGGTCGAGATAGGTACATTTACTCCTCAGACACTCTTGTAGAACTTGTCCCAGTACACACCCTACCCAGCTGCTTCGTCTCGCATGAAAATGCGTCCACCCGTATCTCAAACCTCACACCGCGCTTCCATTCCGATGCTCAAACGAAGTCCCATTGGACCCCTTCCTGTCCGGCACACTCTCAAACCTCGAAATCGGAAGCCCATCCTCATCCTGCCCCTTATTCGTAGTCCCATAGTTCAGCACCGTCAACAACTTAAACAGCGCCCAAGCAAGCAGCGCCCCCAAAAACGGTCCCACCCAATAGATCCAATGATACCCCACGAACCCCTGCACAACAGCCGGTCCAAACGACCGCGCGGGGTTCACCGACGTCCCCGTCAGTGGGACCCCGACCATGTGACACATGAAGAGCGACAGGCCGATGCCGAGGGGCGCGATGTAGGTGGCGCGGTGCTTCTCGACGGCGAGGAGGTAGACGACGAAGACGAGCTGTGAGGTGAGGAAGACCTCTACGAAGAGGCCCTGGGCTATGGAGAGGCCGAGGCCGAGCTTGTTGGCGACGAGGAGGGGGCCCGGGATGAGGCCGGTGGTTAGGCCGGCGGCGGCGATGCCGGCTACTATCTGGACGATGAAGACGATTACGAAGCGGACAGGTGTGATGGTCCCGACGAGGGCAAGGGCGAGGGCGACCTACAAGCATCTTTAGTGTCCGCGCACAACACCAGAACGAGACGCCGGAAGGTCCAAGAGCAGAGGGGAAGGGAGGGGATAGAGACGGAGAGACTAACAGCCGGGTTGAACATTCCCCCAGAAATCCGATAAAATGCCCACACCATGGCCGCCAACGAGCCACCAAAGGACGCGGCTACAAAGAGCACCTGCGCGGCGGTGGGCCGCAGGCCGTCCTCGACGGTCAGGATGCCCTGGGTGGCGGCGAAGGCCATGAAGAGGAACATGAAGGTGCCGCAGAACTCGGCGAGGGCGGCAACGACCTCGTTGCGGACCGGGGAGGTCATGCCGAGGGTGCGGGAGCGCTCGACGGGGTCGTGGAACTGTGGCATGGTGGGTGGTGGTAGTGTGTAGTGTGTATTAGACGAGCAGACGAGTTATGAAGTTTGCAGTGAGAATCTGAGGAGGCTCTAAGGGCTCGAGGAAGGGGATACGGAGGGGGGTGCAGTGCCCGCCTTATATGCCTCCCCGTCCCGTAACCGCAATGTCCCAGGGGAGTCTTCCGCGCCCTTGGGGTATTACCCATGAGTTGCTTCATCCTCGCTTGCACAGACGACCTCGGGAGCCGAGCGAAAGTTTGAAAGCGCGTGAAAGTCAACCCGGCTTACAGCTCAAGATGATCTCACATCCAACCCATTGCCGGAGGGCACCTCGTATCTCATCACGATCCTCCAGTCCTGGCTCTAGCCGATTGATGGACACTGGTTCGCTAATCCCTTGGGGCGCCGTTGTGTAACAGTGGCTGAACTTTCAAAGCCAAGCCTTCTAGCGGCCGGACCCAGTGAACTACCCCAAGGGGAAATGAGGCTGGCAAAGGGGCGCGGATATCAGGATTGTCTCTCAAGAATCAGGAAACCCGACAGCCCTCTCGATGGGTCCTACATCAGCCCCGTGCGGGCGGCGGACGCAATTTGGGTATGGGTAGGCAGCGAGACGTAAGCATCCACGGTAACACCATTGTCTCATGAGCCGCGATGTCCTGGCTGAGGTGGCGTTGAGCAGAGGTCGGACGTGGTTAACGGGTAGGACAGGGCAGGGCGGGCTCTCTCGCGTGGTGCTGACCCGGGTCCCGAGCTGCGGGGGAGATAGCTCATGGGGGTGTGATTTGCCGAGACAGACACGGCGACAGCGACGATGTGCGCAAGACTTACGATACCGTTCACTTTGAACTCCCCTCAGGCCCACGACCATGCCTCTCCAACCGCGGGCGAAGGCAATCATTCTGACCTCGTCGCCTAGAATCCATCTCTGGATGTAACCGTGTCCTTTCTTTCCTCTCCTCCCTTAATCCATCTCAGACCCATCCCAGATCCATGGCCAAAGTCTAGTTACGCCATAGAAAGGGAGGCCTTGGTGTCGGGACAGGGAGAATGGGCCCCGACGGTACCAACGGCGTCTCGAGGCGCCACTTGAGCCATTGAGTGCGGCGTATTACGCCCTGGTGATGTTTGATGATCTCGGGGACTCTAGAGACGCCGGAGATGGGCCGTCGGTCGTTATCTAGCCGGAGCCGTGGACCGGGCACCTGCTTGGCCGTGAGCATCCGGGAAGGTCTGGTTAGGCCACGGGGACCGGGTGACTGGCGAGCGGGTCAAGGCTGGTCTCCTCGTGGCTTGAATGCCAGCTTCGAATATCGTCTGCTATTCGAGGGCGATAGCAAGGGAGCCATTACATCATGGCCGATAGGTGAAGGAGGGGGTCCGGCTCCGATCTGGGAGCGAGCGTCCTACAGGCCCCGGGTCGGAAGTTACCCACGAGCATTGGAAAAGTTGGACTAGGCAATGTCGAGGAAAAGTCGCTCGACACGAAGCATCATGAACGACGAAGCGAAGCAGGCGTCGATGGAGGGATGCTGACAAACAGGGTCCCCCTCAAGCACATGTATGTATTTCCAAGCTCGGATGGCAGATTACTAATGAAGCCCTTCGTCCCGCCTAGCCCCGAGCGCTGCAGGATGCTGTGACTCTTCCCCGTTCCGACCATCGGTGGGGCTCGAGGTGCACTGGCGCCCTTCATACCCCCCGTCTTCCATCAATTGCGATGCTATGTCGGTTTCTGGCCGATGCTTTTCGCGATGCGGCAGACACTATCATCGAGAGCTATAGTTGAGAGCGACCGCCGCTGACAGTTGAGAAAAAGTTGAGCGATACGACAAGATCCGTGGTGCCTCGCTCGACCAGATGGACAAAGGCGGAACTTGAGCTGAGCTAAAAGAATGGGGACGCCGGCATGACTTGCCCCCCCCCCCCTTCAAGATTGATAACCGGCCACTGGCGTCACACTGGCTTTTTATGCCGACATCCTCTCGCTCCTCACCCGCAGCCCGCGACCACAACCCACCGCGTCACCCCCTTCGACAGCCTCGTTTTCTTGCTGGATCCCCGGGAACACGGCACGTCTCGCTGACGAAGACCCCCCGCAATCGCCGATAGCGCCGAACGCACCATCTGCGGAACCGCAGCGGCCCAATCGTCGCTGACCCCCACGGGCCACGACTAGACCTCAGGGTCCCCAGAGCGCCAGTATACAGAGCTAAAATCATAGTTGTCGGACGGGCCAGTCGGATTAAGGTTCCCCACACCCTCGTGCCGGCGTCTGTGCTACGAGGTCCCCGATCGCCGGACCGAAGAGCAGGTCCCTTCATGACCTCGACCCTTACAAATCCCGCTCCGTTCCTCCGCCCGCGCCGCCTTTCCACCAGGCATCCTCTCCTTCAACCCCCCCTACGCGAAACCTACCGACACACTCACGCCACCGCGTGAACCGCAAGATGGACACCGACGAAGCGCCCGAGTCCCCGGACGCCGCCCCCGTCCCGGCCTTCACCGTCCTCGGCCCCGGCACTGCCGCCCCGCAGACCGTCCCCTCCACCGCCGCGCCGCCCGCCGCACCCGCAGCCCCCGGCCCTGCCCCTGCGCCCCTGAACCCCCGCAGCTGCGTCACCTGCCGCCGCCGCAAGGTCCGCTGCGACAAGCGCATGCCCTGCACCAACTGCCGCCGCGGCCACATCCAGTGCATCTTCCCGGCGCCCGGCCGCGCGCCGCGGCGCCCCCGGCCACGGGATCCCGCTGCCATCCCTCCCGCCCCCCAGCCTGGGAGCTCGAATAGGCGGGAGTCGGAACTCCTGGAGCGCCTGAGGAAGCTGGAGGGCATCGTGGAGGAGCTGAGCGGGCAGATCGAGGTCGACAGGCACGCGTCGGCGTCGACGTCGTCGCCCGAGGGGCAGGATAACGGCGACGGGGCGACGACGGGGCCGGGGTACATGGGTGGTCTCGGGAGCGGCGGCGCGATATTGATTGGGGACGAGAACGCGACGGGCCTGTCGGGGACGACGCGCATCATGCCGCAGCCCACGTACGAGCAGAATGCGAGTTTGTTCAAGCAGTTTGGGAGGCTGGTGATCAACAAGGGCAAGGGTCGATACATTAGCAGCGCCTTTTGGTCGCGCGTCAAAGACGAGGTGAGCCTCTTTATCTTCGAACCCCGCCGGGGCATGATGTTCTAACCCGACGCAGCTCGACGACGTGCGGAACGGCGTCAGCTCGCTATCCGACGACACGGACTACTCCTCCGACGAAGAAGAGCCTCCGGGTCCGGATCCCGACGCGTCCAGCCACGACGCGTTCCTCTTTGGGTACAGGTCGGCGAGCCTGGACCTGTCGACATTCCACCCACCGCCTGCGCCGATGCTGCGCCTGTGGGAGATATACCGGGAGAACGTCGAGCAGGCGGTCAAGGTGATACACGTGCCGACTGTCGATAAGCTGTTCCAGACGTTAAGCAGCGGAGGGTCAGTCGGTCTGAAGGAGGAGCCGCTAGTATTTACGATATACTACGCCGCCATCGTGTCAATCGAAGAAGACGAGGTCCGTATCCCCTCCCCCTCCCACGCCTGATCTTCACTAACACCCCCTAGTGCGAAGCGGAATTCGCCTCCCCGAAAGCCCCCCTCCTCGCCCGCTACCGCTTCGCCCTCGAGCAAGCCATCGCAAAGACAAACCTTCTCGCCGACCTCGACTTCACCGTCCTGACCGCCCTCGTCCTCTTCCTAACTGTCGTCCGCCGCCACGACGACTCCCGCTTCTGCTGGACAACAACCGGCCTCGCCATCCGCATCGCGCAGGGCCTCGGCCTCCACCGCGACGGGACGCGCTTCGGGCTGCCGCCTCTGGAAGTCGAGATGCGGCGGCGCGTGTGGTGGGCGTGCTGCAGCCTCGACATGCGGTGCGCGGAGGAGGCGGGGACGGACCTGACGATTGTGAACCGGACGTTTGACACCGAGTTCCCTACCAACATCGACGACGCGGACATCGGGCCCGAGACCACGGAGATGCCGGTCGGGAGGGAGGGGCTGACGGACTCGGCGGTGGCGCTGGTGCGGCACGAGACGCTGGCGCTGTGCAGGAGGTTATTCGCGCTTGCCACGGCGGCCGGGTCCGTGTGTCCCAAGGACGCGGGCTCGAGCATGGCGGAGCGTGAGCGCATGCTCGTCGAGGTGTACGAGCGCGTCGAGACGACGTTCCTGCGACACCTTGCCTCCACGTCGTCCTCCATATCCGTCATGATCGCCATGGTGGCCCGCATAGTCATGGCCAAGTCCTCCCTGATCATCTACCAGCCCATGCTCTTCCCCGGCACGGGGCCCGACCTATCCTCCGAGATAAAAGAGCGCCTCTTCGTCTCTGCGGTGGAGATTGTGGAGTACGTGAGGAAGCTGAACACGGACCCGCAGTTCAAGAGGTGGAGGTGGCTCTTCCAGACGTACACCCACTGGCACGCGGTTGCGTACATCCTCCTCGAGATGACACGGCGCGCATGGAGCCCGCTCCTCGAGCGCGCGTGGGTGGACCTGAACGAGTCCCTGGCCGACCAGTACGCGCCGCAGATGACCCGCTCGGCGGACCACCTGGCCGTCTGGATGCCGCTGCGCCGACTCCTCCTCAAGGCGCGGCGCCACCGCGAGGCGGAGGTCGCGCGGTTGAGGAAGAATCCCGGGGAGGTGCGGAGACTGGAGAGGGAGGACAAGACCAAGGCTTCGAGGTCGTGCTTTGGGCATGTGCCGGGCATGGAGGTTGACCACGCCAGGGTACGGAGGGAGTGGCTTGCGCTCGTGGCGCCGGAGGGCGTCTCGCCTCAGCGGAGCGAGGCGTCCGTTCCCAACTCCATGTCCCACTCCAACGCCAATTCCATCTCTAATGCTAACTCTAGCCCGGCGCAAAGGGGCTCGGGGATGGATTACATCGACGACCTGATGGAAGGCCCCTTCAACCCCCTCCTCCTCTACCGCGGCGCAACGATCCAACAACTCGCAGAGCTCGGCCCGGACGGGTCACCTTCCGTCCATACAAGCGGATCTTCCCGCGTCGGGACTGCAGGGGCGCCGTCGCCTGCCCCGCTGCTCTGGAATGCTGTGGGGTCGGGTCCGATACTGGGGTCCGCGGCGCTGGGGGCGGGGATGGGGGGGAGGGACGGGGGGATGATGGAGGGCGAGTTTGATTGGGAGAGCTGGCAGGAGGGTGTTAGGGGGTTGACGGGGATAGGTAACGTAGGGTGGGGGGTGTAGACCCAGGGGAGGGAGGTGAGTGTAGACACACTATCTGGGTGATGGTATCCGTGCATGAGATGGTCATTGGCTGCGACGGCGTTGTAAGAGTATCTTATTCCCAACTTATTTAGCAAGGCAGAATGCATAGGGCACCTCTTATCTCCCGCTCCCCATCTCCTCTTGCCCCTACAAAAGACTGCATGACCAAATGACCAATCGCAAATGACTAAATGATGAGAACGAAATCTATGACGTGCTCAAAGCTTCCCCTTTCCCTTGACGTTCTCCTCGTCCTCCGCCAAAACCTCCACCCTATTCCTCACCCCATAACACCACGGGCCCCCCTTCCTCAGGTCAACAACAACAACCCTCTCAACATCGCCCCCCCTCCCACCCCCCATCTCCTCCACCTCCTTCGACGGCCTATCCAGGCCCAGCGC
The DNA here is from genome assembly GCA_017657125.1 of Scopulariopsis brevicaulis. Classification (NCBI taxonomy): domain Eukaryota; kingdom Fungi; phylum Ascomycota; class Sordariomycetes; order Microascales; family Microascaceae; genus Scopulariopsis; species Scopulariopsis brevicaulis. Next base: position 108,517 of record JAGFNX010000131.1, read on the forward strand.
GACGCTCCCGTCTTCATACCCCTTCAGCGGCCTCGGGCTCATGACCTTCTCGCCCCAGGGGATCCTCGACGTAGAGTGCCCCCTCGCCTCGGGGTCCTCACTCGTCGGCACCCTCCCCCAGAACTCCATGAACGCCCTCCTCTCCCCCTCGACGTCCTCGCCCCTGAAGAACTTGGAGAGCAGGGTGAGGAGGTAGTACTGCGGGGGGTACATGGTGATCTTCCTCTCGTGGTGGAGGTCGAGCCAGGCGGCCGCGTGGCGGAAGTCGGCGGAGGTGTGCTCGACGCCGCCGTCCGGGGTGGGGAGGTCGAAGGAGGAGGAGAGGGGGAGGGTGGTGGGGAGGAAGTAGAGGTACATTTGGGTTGAGAAGCGCTTGCCCGAGCCTGGGGGGGTTATCCACCGCGTGAAGGGGATGAGGCCGCCTGTGTCTGTTAGCCTCGAGCTCTGCTATACCCTACTCCGCACTGCGCAGCAGTAAAGCAATACTTCAGGTCCAGGGGTAAAGAGAAAAGCAGGATAGCCAAAGGGGGGTAAACAAAGGAGGTCAACCGAGGGGATAGAGGGACCATACCTAAATCCGGGACCGCGCCCTTCCGCGACTCAACCCACTCCCCAAACCCAACCTCCCCCCCATGAACCTCCCTCCTCCCCTTCTCCCTCTCCCCCTCTTCCAGCTCAACCAGCTCCCCATCCTTCCCCCTCGCAAGCAAAATGCCACTCTCCTCAAAACACTCCCTCACCGCCGCCCTCCTGTAGACCTCCCCGTCCGCATGGTGCCGGGCGTCATTGGCGGGAGGAGCCTTCCCGTCATGGAAGGCGTCGAGGTTGCCTCCGGGGAAGACATGCGCTGAGGCGAACGAGGTTCCCTTTACGCGGTGGAGGAGGAGGATCTTGTTTTTGGGGGAGAGGAGGATTACGCTTCTTCTGTTAGACTTTTTTTTTTCTATGGATGATGGGTTTATAGGGTGGGTAAAGGAGGTAGAGGTGAGAGAAGGGGAAGGGGGAAGGGGATACCTTGAGCTGGGGCGTAGCTCGGCGGGCGGCTTGGGCTTGGAAGACATGGCTCGCGGTCGGATATCTAACCCGCGTCAGTCCGTGAGCTTCAGAATGGAAAGAGGTAACCCTACAACTTATTGTTCTGGCGTGGGATAGCGGCCGTCGCACAAATGAGAGAATGGCGCTCATTTGTGCTTGGGTTTGACTCTCAGCGTGAGAGGACGTCCGCGGTGGTGTTGAGGGGTGCCGTTGAGGGGACCGGAGAGACGGCGAGCCGAGGTCCGGCGCGTTTCTAGCGCTGGTGATCACAAGGGCAGGGGGTGTCGCCTGTCGGGGTTGGCGCTGTTGGCGGTGGTTGGTGCCGATGGGGCAGGCGGTGGGCGCTCTGCCAGGTGCCGGGATCCGAGGGTCAAGGTACCGTACCTCCTCGCGGCCTCGGTCTACCAAGCCCCGGTCGTTCGCTTCGCAGGATCGTCCCAAACCCCAAAGATATTACCAGAGAATTCGGAATAGATGGATGAGGTCGTAAATGATCCAGATGAACGACGTTTGAGTGTTGTTTAAGCGATACGGCTTCAGTGGCTTCAAAGCCGTTCCTACCCGTCGCTAGCCAGTCTCACTGACCTGGCCAGCTCTCACTCATCACTCCAGCCGTGATCGAACAAGGTCAACCTGGCTCATCAACTCGAGGCATGTGTCATTGATTAGAATATGAATTCTTCTTCCTCTCGGGGGGTCCCCTGGGCCCCCTGCGCCGCCCTTCCAGGCCCGAGTGCGGCATACTCGCCAAATGGCCCTGGTGCCGACGGACGGCTGTAGTTACGCGGCTACCCATGCCTCGAGAGGGTACCATGACAAGCTAGGGGTGCGGGATTTGGTGGTATTCGAATCCGGGGTACCCCAGGATCCCCACGCCCCCCGCCCAACACCGGGTCCGTGAACTCCGAAGTGGGGCAATGTCGGGAGGCCGTGATCGGGCCTTGTGTCGGATATTCTTTCTGCCGATGTCATCGCTTCTTGGAGGGGTAGAGACGCTCTGCTGCCGCATCGAGACATTACTTAACACGCGAGAATAGCTCTTGTTAAACCACGTTCAACATCGTGGCAACCTCCATCTCCTCTCTATTGCACTATCTGAACACTCGCCACACCCATCAAGATGACCGCCGCCAAGCCCCTCCGCATCGCCGTCATCCCCGGCGACGGCATCGGCACAGAAGTGATGCCTTACGGCGTCCGCTGCCTCCAGGCTGCCGCCTCGACCTTCAACCTGCACCTCGAGTTCCAAGAGTTCGACTTCGCCAGCTGCGACTACCACGCCGCCCACGGGACCATGATGCCCCCGGACTGGAAGACCACCCTCGCCCCCTTCGACGCAATCTACTTCGGCGCAGTCGGCATGCCGGACCGCGTGGCTGACGACGTCTCCCTCTGGGGAAGCCTCCTCAAGTTCCGGCGCGAGTTCGACCAGTACATCAACCTGCGGCCGTGCCGCCTCATGCCCGGCGCTACGTCTCCCCTGGCGGGCAAGAAGCCGGGGGACATTGACTTTTGGATCGTGCGGGAGAACACGGAGGGGGAGTACAGCAGCGTCGGCGGCAAGATCTTCGAAGGGACTGAACGTGAGACGGTGATTCAGGAGACCGTCATGACGCGGGTAGGCGTCGACCGTGTCCTCCGCTACGCCTTCGACCTCGCAGAGAGCCGGCCCCGGAAGAAGCTCACCAGCGCGACAAAGAGCAACGGCATCAGCATCACGATGCCCTACTGGGACTCTCGCGTCGCCGAAATGTCAAAGACCTACCCAGGCGTGGAAGTCGACAAGTACCACATCGACATCCTGACCGCGCACTTCGTCCAGCGCCCCGAGATGTTCGACGTGGTAGTAGGGAGCAACCTCTTTGGCGACATCCTCTCGGACCTGGGCCCCGCCTGCACCGGGACCATCGGCATCGCCCCCTCGGGAAACATCAACCCCTCGGGGGAGTTCCCGAGCCTCTTTGAGCCGGTGCACGGGAGCGCGCCGGACATCGCGGGGAGGGGGCTCGCGAACCCGGTGGGGATGATCTGGGCGGGGCAGATGATGCTGCAGCACTTTGGGTTCGGGGAGGCTGCCGAGGGGATGCTGGGGGCTATCGAGAGGGTGCTGGCGAGGGCAGAGGGGGGTGTTTTGACGAGGGATATGGGGGGTGAGGGGGATACGCGGACGCTGGGGGAGGCTATTGAGAGGGAGATTCTGGCGATGAAGAAGTAGCGCGAGAGGCCGGCGGTAGACTGGATTAGACAGGCGTACAAATGACGATCATTGTCTTCACAAGTCCCGTTCAGATCGGTCACTTGGCTTATCGCTCGCGCCTTGTCGGTATGGCATATCTGGTCATTTTTCGTCTTCGACTTATACGTCACTCACACGATACCATACATTTCCAGGGAACGGCGCAACTCTCTTCCCCGTCCGCTAAAGATTAGCGGTCTAGCTCAAGTATGCTACGTAGATGGTCGTGCCTATAGCAGACTGTTATAGGTCTAGGCGCCAATTACATCGCCTCACACCATGTATCACCAAAACCCAGCCATTCTAGAAGCAGACTTATCAAGCAGTGACATGGCGTATGGAGTCCAGAGCACGACTTGACTATAAATAATCTTAGGGGTGAGCCGCTCTCGAACCCTTTATGTCTGTTCTACGCCAACGTTTCGTCTCCAGCGGCAAATGAAAAGAAAGACAAGATTTAAAATATTTAAGGACGACGAGAGGCGGATGCGAAAGTAGTATGCAACAATGATAAAGGGTACATTGCTGCAGTGTTAAGAGACAATACTTTCGTCGTAGGGGATTCTTTACTAGGAAAATGCTGCGTCTTGAGTGTCGATAGAGCAGAAGTGTCGTCGCCTCTGCACGGAATGCCTTATGAAGGAATCCGATCCTCTACAGTCCACTGGATGACACGGTGATATCCCGATACTGACTTTATGCTCCTAGTCGTACAAGCGGGCGTCCGTTGTCTATAGTTGCATTGGGAAGATCGCTTAAAAGCGCATGAGGCACCTCCCACAGCACCTCTTATCCAATGATCTCCCGAATACATCGTAGGGCTCAGGGCCTCACACCGCCAACAGTTACATTGACAGGCCATGTCGTCTCACCCTGCACCTGCCAATAGTCCGTGCCTGCTTCCGTACGACCTACTTACACTGCAACCTCGTCCCATTGGAGCCATTCCACCGCCGTCTTTTATCCGAAAGTGGCATCCAAGCATCTTGGCGCGCGGCCTGCCTCTGCCGGGCGCGAGCCTGACCACCTGAACGGAAATTGCCCACCCGCATCGCAAGTCTTGGCCAGGGGTCAAAAGGGAACGCCACCCCTCGCCTCTTTAATCCAGGGTCCCCACCTCGCCCGAGCTTGTCCCCCCTCCAGAAAAGAGAGGGAAAAAAAAAGAGATTGGCGACACAGTTAGTCCTCGAACTAATTCGAGCAACAAAAATATGTCGGCCCGCCTCCTACGGCTAGCCGCGGCGGCGCTGCTCGCCGTCTGCCCCTCCCCTGCCGCCGCAGCAGAGTCGGACCCGCATTTCGAGCTGGACATCGTCTTCCCGCGCAACGAGACGTACCTCCCCGCCGACGCCTTCCCCATCGCCATTGCAATCCAGAACCACACGGCCCTACGCACCCTCGGCGACGACTATAGGATCTTCTGGTCCATCTTCGCGTACACACACGGCACAAGTGCCCGGGGACCGTACGATAGGGGCGATTTACTCCCCCTGGCCGACATTATCCCCCCGGGCGAACACGTGGTGGAAGAGGACGGCAACCACATATTCGTGGGCTATACCAACGCCTCGGACTGGATCCAGGAGAAGAGGCCTGGAGACCTGTACGCGCTGCACTACTACGTCGATTGGGACGGGTACCAGGAGCGCTGCGGGAACGGCGAAGACAGAGGTGTTACAGGGCACCTCATGTTCTCGGTGGAGGCGCAGTGGGAGACGTTAGATAGGGAGTGGTGGCTGCTGGAGGAGAGCGACCCCGAGGTCCGCAAGCCGCTCGTGGTGGACGTCCCCGAGTGTCCCGAGTTCGGCTCCGTGGTCGAGATCACGGCCGACCCGGGAAACTCGTCGTGCCCGCACGTGGTTTTTGAGGATACGGGGAGGGAGCCGGATCCCTGCGCGGTAGTGGTGGACTATTATTCTGCGTGGAATATTGACTTCTGGGCGCGTGTGTCGGCTAGGATGGATGCGGATTTGGCTGCGGAGACGGCCGAGCCTGAGGAGACGGAGGAAGTCGAGGATGAGGAGGATGCGGCGGGTGGCGTGGCACTTCCTGGGAGTGTGATTGCCGCTGCTTGCGCTCTCGGCTGGCTGGCGATTGCGTGGTGAGGCGGTTTGCTGGGCTGGCTATAGTCTCTTGTCCCTACCTCCCTGCCGCTTTTCATGACTGTTAGTTAATGTATATGGTAATGGAATAATCATAATGCATGTATATATGGTATCACGGGTCGTTTGCTCTTCAATAGAATTTTACCCCGAAAGCCTGTCTTACTTTAATAGAGAGTCACTGGCTCCTGGAACTACAGGTCCCATGGTCCCCTGCGCACTATATGTATCGAGGATGCCCTACAGGTATATAGTAATGGATGCTGTGAAAACCGAAGATAGCTGTCTGAGAAGAGCAACGTCGGGGAATCGCTGTAACGCACCATTTAACTGCATCGATCTTGGCACCCATCACTTCTTTCATCCATCATTAACATGTAAAAAGACACATGCCCTAGTCGCCCACTGATACCGCCCCTGTTGTCTTCTCTGACTAACTTGACCAGGAGAGCGTGGCACTCCATGGACCTACCGAGTACGTCGGGTCGCGGCGGCACCCGGCTCGTTCGTTTCTGCTAGTCCTAGTGAGCATCGTCAAAGTGGTCGTTGCTTACGCCGGGGACCTATACCTACAGTCACATACCTTAGGGCCGTCGTCAACGTATGAAGTATTCTAGAGCGGCCCATAGCTTGCTTTCATAGGCTTTCATAAAGTCATCGGCCCATCCGTCGGTATGCCAGTCGTGCTCATGATTCATTCCGTACTGCCAGCATACGTTACTCCTAGTATCAAAAAATGCCATCAGCCATCAGTCTATCCCATATCAACGATGCCTTCGACCTTTAGGGCTCCCGACGGTCCGGAAACTAGCATGTTCCCGAGGCTCAGATTCTTGTGTCAGAGTATAGGGTGCTCACGTAAGAAAATAGCCCCGATCCGTTTCCGTAATCGCGCCCTCGCCTCCTCGGTCATAACTCTAGTGCGAGGAGCAAAAAAAGGGTCGCCGGTATGGAGGGAGCGTTCCGCCATTGTCACCGAAGTAGAAGCACTTGCCTTGGGTGAATCCACCGCTAACAGACTTTAAGAAACGGTCAATATAATTAAGCTCTCGGACAAAAAAGTAATAGTTCGCATAAAAATACAACGGCAAGACAGAGTCTGCCCGGCACCCCTTAACTTTGCGACGACCCGAGAAGGCTTATCACATAGAGACACCTTCTCGGGCGTTATAAAGGACGGCAGCGCCGGTCCCAGAGTTATAGCCGCTGCCAAACTTATGTCGATCTATGTGCTATCACCCTATCGTCTCCACCCGGACACTTACTAGTTCTCTCCACGGCTGACATCTAGGAAACCGGACGGGACACTTAGTCTTCTGCAACCTATCGCCGCATGTGCTAAAATCCGGTATCAAGCGGGTTTTTATGTCTTCTTTGCGCACGCGTTTCCGACGTCGCCTTCAAGCTACATATAGCCGCACCTCGACACGTAGACACAGAGGTCTCGGCGGAGGCATAGGTATAGCGTCGACGAAGGAATAAGATGTTTTCAATGTGACACAAACAGCGCTTCGATGTCCAAACCCCGTTTCATAAACGGCTGCTTGTCTTTTTCTAGACATCGCCAAGGACGTCGTTGACTCGACTTCCCTCTCACCACACTTTGAACCTTCTAGCGTCTCCAATGCTTCCGCCACGGCGATTTCCACACCCGAGGGCCCACCCCCAATCTTTTCCCTGGCTGGGACAAGGCCACTGCACACCACGACTCCCTTGGCGGATCCGCCCGTATCTCCGACACACCCACCACTTCCTCGGTCTACAGACGCCCGGTGTTCCCCACTTTCTCCACATACTCCAAATCCCCAAACAACTTCTCCACAGATTCCCCTAGCGGGGCGGTGAGGGGCATCCGCACGTCATGGGGTCGCATCGGGACCCTGTCAGCCGACGCACCGGGCTCTTTAGTAGGCGCGCATACAGGCGGGGGCGGGGTGGAGCGGACCGAAGCTATTTTTCCCTCTAGGAGCCCCTCAATACGTCCGAAGGCACCGGGCCCACGAGCCCCGCCCCTCTCCCAAGTAGACCCGCGTCATTACGTCGCTACTTCAAAATCTATAGAAGCAGGGATCCCGTCATATAAACAACTTTCTCTCCGTTTTTGGAAATCTACAAACGAAGCCACTCCCACATTATCCATCGTCAAACTCTCAGCCATTCCCTTACCTCACCTCACACGCCCTCACCGGCCAAACCCCACCCAAAGGAACACTCCATAAAACTCTCACAATGTCTATGAACGACGCCAACTGCAGGGTGGTCCGCGAGGGCTTCCCCCGCCCCTTCCCCAACACCCCCTCCAACGTCATGGAGCAGTTCTCGATGAAGGGCAAGGTGGCCGTCGTGAACGGCGCGGCCGACGGCATCGGGTACGCCGTGGCGGAGGGCTACGCGGAGGCTGGCGGCGACGTGGTCCTGCTCTACAACTCGTGAGTTTGCGCTCCCCCTGGCTCCCGTTCCTCGCTGTGCGCTAACCTGTTCCGAAGAAATGATGCTGCCGTTCAAAAGGCGGAGGCGCTGGCAAAGACGCATGGCGTGAAGACTATGCCCTACAAGGTCGACGGTACGATTTCCGTGGTTTGAACACGGTAAATGAGCAGTGGTGCTAACACGGGCTGTTAGTGTCCGACGCGAAGCAAGTCCAGGAGACGATCGCGAAGATCGTGAAGGAGTTCGGCAAGATTGACGTCTTCGTTGCCAACGCCGGTTAGTCTCCGTGCTCAGACCATCTAAACGTCCTAGATCTGACCGTTTCTAGGCATGGCCATCTCCAAGCCCATCCTCGAGCAGACCCTCCCCGAGTACCAGAAGCAGATGTCCGTCAACGGTAAGCATCCCAGCCCCCACCCCTAACCCCCTTCGCCTTACTCCGGTTTGTTTTCCACCCTACTCACACCAGCCCCTTCCAGTCGACGGCGTGGTCTATTGCGGTAAGTACGCCGGCGAGGTCTTCAAGGCCCAGGGCTTCGGCAACCTCATCATCACCTCCAGCATGAGCGCGCACATCGTCAACGTCCCCGTCGACCAGCCCGTCTACAACGCCACCAAGGCCTTCGTCAACCACTTCGGCAAGTCGCTGGCCCGCGAGTGGCGCGAGTTCGCCCGCGTCAACATCGTGTCCCCCGGATTCTTCGACACCAAGATGGGGGCCGGCGAGGCGGCGCTGAACGAGGCGTACCGCATGGCGGTGCTGGGGAGGCAGGGGCATGTCAAGGAGATTAAGGGGCTGTATCTTTACCTTGGTAGTGACGCGTCGACTTATACGACGGGGAGCGATCATATTATTGATGGCGGATATGTCCTGCCTTAGAGTTTTAGCATTATAGAGCGGATAGACTTTCAAAAAAAACAAAACGACTTTAAGAAGAAATCTCCATTTGATGACTTCATATTGCCCCTGTGAATATCACGGAAATAGCAGGAGCACAGGGGAATGAACAAGATGATTCTCAAGGGGGTCGTGCTTTCTTCGTGAGTATGAGGAGGTATGGCACCAATTGTAAGCAATCGAGTTTTGTTAAGTTAAGTCAAGAACTGACACTTGTAGGCTGTTTAGGCTACGCGAGTTTGTGCCTCACTCCGGTGAACTACCATGGGGTAATGCGTCGCTAAAGTTGGTCGTTTTAACTTAGATGCAAGCCCCCAGGATCAAGCCGGCATCCTGCTAGGTACACGAAGACAAATGTGAACACTGATCGCTCTGGAATACATTTGGGTATAATGAATGGTTCCGCCTCCAAGTGTACACGTATTCTGATGTTACATGTGACTCCAACCCCGTGTCCCATGTCCCGGGCCCTTTCCCAAAGACCCCGATTGGGGGTTCCATGGCCCTCTAATTGGCCGCCACTTCGGTGCATCGAGCCGTTCCCATTGCTAACGTCATGCCCCAGCCCTCACGCCTTCTCGAGCTTCTCCAGCTGCTCAACCCCGGCATCATCCTCCTTCTCCTTCTCAAGGACACCGTCGCCCGAGATTCCGAGCCTCTCCCGGATGCTCGCTATCCTCTGGAGATCCCGTTCTCCCTGGTTCCCGCCAAACAGCTTGTCCATCTCTTCAATGCGCACGCCCTTCGTCTCGGGAACCCAGAAGAAGACCCAGATCCAGAGGAAGATGCAGAACGCTGGCTTGGGGTTAGATATGTTTATGATAGTTATGGAGGGGCAGGGGCTTACCTAGGAAGAAGTAGAAGGTGCCGAATTCGATGGCGTTGAGCATGCGGGGTGTGATGAGAGCCACGATGAACTAGAATTTGTTAGTATTCTATACCAAGGCAGGATACTGAGGGCGGAAACGACATACGTTGGACAGCCAGTTGGTCCCGATGGCGAGACCAACAGCCTGAGACCGGACGCCAGGAGGGAAAATCTCCGACGGCATGATCCAGTTAACACACCCAATACTAAACGCAAAGTTGGAGATGTAGATCCAGATAAATACGGCCGTTGCCCAACCGGCCGCGCGGTTCGTCTCCCACGAGTCCTTGTAGACGGCGTAGATGGTCCCGACGATGAGTTGTGAGATACCCATGCCGGTGGCGCCGACGAGCAGGACCTTCTTTCGGCCCCACCGGTCCATGTACATAATGGCGGGGATTGTGGAAAGGAAGTTGATGATGCCGACGACGCCTGTTGCGAGGAGGTCGACTGAGTTGCCGTCGAGGCCGATCTTCTGGAAGATTTGCGGCGCATAGTAGATGATGGCGTTGATACCTGGAAGGGTCAGCGATGTGATGACACAACGGGGTTTGGACGGTGGCTTACCAGTGAATTGCTGGATTAGTTGGAGAAGACAGGCGATTAGTAGCCGGCGGTTGAGGTGGCGCACGGTAAGGAGTGACGTGTACTGCTTGTACGCCAGCGTGACCTTTGACGTGATGCCGGGATACATGGCGTCGGTCGTCTCCTTGTCGAAGATGCCCACGGCCTTGATCTCCAGCAGCTCGAGTTTGATCCGTTGATCCGTCTCCGGAACGCGGCGGATACGCACGAGCGTCGCCATGGCCTCCTCCTCGCGGTCTACCGTGCGTTAGCCACCGCAAGCACTCAACACCGATAGCACTAAAGCCACTTACCCTTCATAATCAGCCAACGGGGGCTATACGGCAGGAAGAACGTGCCCCCCGCAAGTACCAACGACGGCACGCACTGCAGCGCAAGCGGAAGCCTCCACGCAACAGGCGACTGTCCGTCCCCCGTCCCCCCAATATACTGCGTCCCATAATTAATCCAAAACGCCGACACGATCCCCGTCGTGATACCCAACTGCTGCAGTGCCACCAGACTCCCACGGAGGTTCGGCGGCGCCAGCTCGCTGATGTACAGCGGGACCACCATGGACAGCTGGCCGACGGCCAGGCCGGCGATGAAGCGGCCGATGAAGATCATGGGGATGTTGACGGCCGCGGCCTGGATTATGGAGCCGATGAGGAAGACGACGTTTGCGACTAGGATGGACCAGCGGCGGGAGAGTCGGTCGGCTATGGGGCCGTTGACGAGGGCGCCGACCATTGCTGGGACGGGATGTGGTTAGATGCGGACATTTGGGGGAAGGGGGGAGGGGGGCGGACTTACCGCCGAGGGTTAGGACTGCTACCATCCAGCCTTGGAGGGTGTCGTCGCTTGATAGGAGCGGGAATTGCTTGGCCTGTAGGTCAAGGAGTCAGTCTAGGTCTAGATACCCGGACAAAAAAGGGGAAAGCAAAGACTTACAAAGTTGTTCATGACCAGCACTCCGCTGATGACGCCCTGGTCATATCTGCAAAACCGAACCAGTCAGCTCAATCGCGTAACACCGAGAATTGCTATGCAGCTTCCACATACCCGAAGAGGACTCCGCCGATACTGGCGAAGCACGAGAGGAAGAAGATGTATGGCTCTCGGGCTAGCCCCTTTACGCCTTCACCACTATTAGTTCCAACACACTTCATCTGGGCAGCAAGGAAGTCTTACCCGAGGGACCGTACGCGATTTCTATCTCCCCGGCGGGGGCGGCGCCGCCTGCAGCACCCATAACGACGGATCGGATAAGGGTAAAGAGAGGGGGTATATAATGCTCAATTCTCGCTTCGCAGACGAAGATGCGGATATCCACGTGGCGTTCAGCTGCAAGACTCGGTACCAAACGACGAAGCCCTTCGAAACAGGAAAAGCAAGACGATGCGGAAGAGATATGCAGGCCGGGGGCAGGATGTCGGAAAGATCATCGCGATTTTAACCAAACGCCCAGAGCCCCCCATGGGGTCATACGAGGGTACAAGACAGCCAGACCCCGGGATTGCGGCGCCCCACACAACCCCAGAGTCTCGGATCCGGGGCATCTCCAGTAAGTTCGACCCGCTACCTCGGGCGCGATTTCGAGGGCGTCGGGGCACTGTCGCCCTAGCTCGGCGTGGAATGTTGGTGTCGCGTGGGCCGGAGGGATGTCGGCCGACGTGGGCTTGGCGAGGCCGGCATGATGTCTCGTGCTGCGGCTGGGAACTGTCGGATTGCTGTGTGCCGACGCTATCGATCCTTCAAGTGTAATAGTGCCAAGTATAGTCGTAGCTGGCATGGGAGGGAGCGTGTGATCCGGCAAATGCCCTGCGTGTGGAGCGCAAGGTCCACATCCTCATGCGCGAACGGAGTATCGGCCCAGTGCATAGGGAATTCCAGGGCGAGGGCCAAGGACTCTGGACGCATGTATTCGGCGGGATAAATCAGCCGGCCTACTGTTCCGCCACCCTCTACCACCTGTACTTGTAAGTTGTGACAGAGTAAGGCGGCCACAACTATAGGGCACCTAACCTATACCGGAACTTGTTAGACCAGGAACCACAATGCCGGGCCTCGCGGACTTGTACCGGGTAGTTTGGAGGTCTAATATCTCGTGACCCTTTGTGACAAGATCACACTAGGGCCAGTGGGGTAGCCCATACCTGGATAGTGGGTGGGTTCTATTATCTGAGGACTCCATGCGGCAGTATTTTCTTCATCCCCACAACCGACCATGGCCGTGACTAGCGTCGAATTCTAGGGTCCATTACCACGTAGAATCGCGGGACCCTGCCGCCGCGCCGATCTCGGCGCCCCCGAGCCGATCCAAGCCGCACAGCGACTTCGTATAGTACAAGTGACAACCATCCTCTCGGGCCCCTCCGCCCCGACCTAATCGAACGAGTACCCACCCTGGTAGCTAAACAGATCCTGGTCCAGCGTCCCCGGGAACCCCTCCACCCCCTGGAATATCGTGTCCATCTGCCGGTCGTTGAGGAGCATGTGGAGCGACGGGTCCGCCGACATGTTCCACGGCACGTCGAAGAAGTCCGGCGCGACGGGCATGTCCGGCCCCGCCTCCACTCCAGGCGCCGGCGCCGGCCCCGGTGGCGGTCCCGGCACAGTTTCCTGATGCGGCCGCGCTGGCGCCGGGGCCGGGGCCGTCATCTGTAGATCCTCGGCCGGGACGGGCTCCGTGGCCTGTCCCGGCCCCGCACCCGGCGCAAGGAACGCATGTAGCCTATCCAGCGTCTCCAGACACCTCCCCGCCGGCGTATTCGGCTTAAGAAGCTGAAGACAGCTTCGCCCCTGCGCAATCGCCTGCGCCCACGACTTATCCCCCACAAGCGAATCCGCCGGACCCGCCTCACCTCCATTTGGCGCCTCAACCTGGCTCACCTCTAGCACTAGGATCGCCTGGAAGAGGAAGTACGTCGCATACCAGCTAAGCCCAGCATGTAGCGCTCCAGCCCTCTCCTTGCAAAATACCGAAACATCCCGTATCGTCTCCACCGCCGCGGCGTAGCACTTCCAGTCGGCCACCGACTTCCCCCCCGGCGTGTTATGCCGGCGCTGGCTCGTCCGCCAGAGGAGCATACGCAGGTTCTGCTCCTTCCACGAGACGACGGCGCGGGGGCCGAGGAACCAGTCCGGGACCGAGGACGAGGTGAAGTAGCCCGGGAGGGTGTGCCGCCAATTGAAGAGCTTGACCTCCATGGTGAGGGCGGTGTCGTGGTTCGTTTCGACGTGCGGGGGCTTGAGGGACCAGAATTTTGGGTGGATTTCGTTGGCGAGGGCTGCGAGGTTTGCTTGGGCTATTATTGCGCTTGTGGCGGTTGGGTAGTCGACTTCGTCTGGGATGGGCGAGTCCAAGTCGAGGAACTGTGAAGGCGTGAGTACATCCTGTAACCTTTCCATTGCCCGTTATGATTTTGGTGTAACTTACAGAATCATCGATATTACGCGGCATCCGCACGTCCATGAACGCGTCTATGATGGTTGTCGGCCGCCCGGTTGTAATGCTCAGCCCGCTGTCGAAGCAGAACAGCGTCCAAAAGACGCGCCGCCGCCTCTCGGCGAGGACGGTGCCTTGTCGCTGGTGGGCTATCTCCCTGTGCATGCCGAGCGCGAGGGCCATCCGGTACGCGACGCCAATCATGTTGTAGGCAGTGTTTGGCCTGCCACGCTTTTGCACGTAGTTTCCCTGAAAGGGGTTTAGCACGGACGGTCACGATTGCGTTATGGGGTTCCGTAGACTTACCATGAGGAGGAATGCTTGTACGGCGCCTAGAGTGCCAGACTCGAGTGCCCGTGCAGATAGCCATGACCTCGCAACCGCAAAGTAGAGAGACTCCGCCGGCTCCTCATCAAGGATCCACTGTCCGATCGCCAGCACAATAGCATGTATCGCCGTCCAGCACGACGACGGGTCCGTCCGCGCCCGCTGCTCTCTCTGCCTCCTAAACGACGCTTCATGGAGAATCGGGTATGAGCAGTTGTAACACGAGAAGTAGGCGTCCACGAGGCGGTTCGTGTTTGCGTCCGCCGCCAGCGACGAGTTGAGCGCGAGGTTGTGGGGCGGCGGGAGCTGCGGTCTGCTCGTGCCGGGCCGGGGACCCGGCGTTGTGGGGGTTGCCTCGAACTGGGGGAGGAGGGCTGATAGTGACTGCAGGATGTTGGACGCCGAGCTACTGCCTGTAACGCCATAAGCTGCGGGTTCCTAGGGGTAGGGGCAGGTGGTGGGCCGGCGTCGTACCTAGGTAGCCCGAGGTTTCTACGGCCATGGAGGCCATGCCGTCGCTGTCGGCGACATGCGGGGCCTTTGCGCCAGTCGAAGCGGGGGACTCATGCCACTCGTACTCCTCCGACGCCGCATCGCCCACCTCATTCCCAGCCCTGGAGACCTCCCTCCCCTCCCCCACCTTCTCCAACTCAGCCTCAATATCGATCCCCTGCCCCAGCGACCGCACTAAGTTCTCCAAGTGGCTACACCTCCGCTCCAGCGCATCCAAGTTCTTCCTCGTAAGCGGCGTCCGCGACGGCGCCTCCTCGAAGACGCACTCCTTCCGGGCCCGCACGCAGTACGTGCACGCCGCGGACCGCGGGTCCTGGATGCACTTCGTCTTTCTCTTTTGGCACTGTAGGCAGGCGCGGGCGTTGGCCGCCCGCGGGGGTCGCGGGGAGTTCATGGCGGTGGGATCTGTGCCGATGTCTTGTGTTTGTCGGTTGACTCTGGGCCGAGAATGCGGAGGGGGAGGGATTGGGGATGCGGGGATGCAGTGCGTGGTTGCGGTGGTTCAGGGGCTATCCACTTTTATGCCGAGTTTAACCTAGGGTGTGCGCTAGGGCGTATGGTCTCGGTCTCGGGGATTTGTCACCAGGTCCTCCAGGGGCTCTACGGAGTTGAGCACTAGGAGCTCAGTTACGCCGATATACGGGGCCCCGCTGGAGGATGTGCGGAGGAGAATGAGGAGAGAAGTACACGCCCGTGTCTTGGCGGCAAAAGATATTAAGTGAACAACCTATTGCAACGCTACTTGTCAAGGCCAGCGTCATGCCGGCACTTCAATGCTAGCCACCGTAACATTCGGCGGGATGAGATGTCTCCTCACATCCTCCCCGTTCAGCGTATCATTCCCGTCCACCCTCGCCAGAGCCGCATCCCACGACTTTTCAATCCCCGCCTCGATATGCCTCGCCGCGACCCGCCGTCTCGCAAGCGCGGGCTCCACGTCGACGAACCAAGTATCGTCCACCAGCGCTGATATCCCGCTCCAGGGTTCGCTGTCGAACAGCAGCCAGTTCCCCTCTAGTATGACGATCTCGGTCTCGGCGGGAATGCTCACGGCATCCGCGACGGGGTCCTTAGTCGCATGGTCGAACCCAGGGACCGAGATCAGATCCGCCGATCGCGTCCGAGAGCTGTGTAATCTCTCCAATAGCTGGACCACCCCCGCCGCGTCAAAGGTCCAGTGCGCGCCCCGCCGGGCGTGCGCCTCCGCTGCGTTGGGCAGCGCGTCGAGGTAGGACCGCGGGTAGTGAAAGCCGTCCATGGCGACGACGGCGGCCGATGTGCCGCCTTGATGGATGCGGCGGGCGACCTCGGCGGCGACTGTGGATTTTCCGGAGCCCGGGGGGCCGGCGAGGGCGATGAGGATGCGGAGTTGGTGGGGGTCTTGCTCCCTCAGCCGGGCGCGGAGGCCGAGGGCGCGGGCTGTGAGGTTATCGTAGACTTGTTCCATTGTCGATGTTCATCTTCTTGTTACATTGACCACTCGTCCGCTTTAATGGACCCTTCTCGCATGTCTTCGTGCTGGCCCGCAGCAAGCAGGCGCATGTGACACGGAGCGGTCGATCGGCAGCAGTCGCCCGACAGCACAGTCGGCGTACAGTCTTCCGACTCCACTAGCGCCAGGGCGGTGGGGTTCTCTGGGTCCACGAAGGCAGTGGAGCTTCCTCGCCACCACTAGCGCCGAGCCTGGACTCGCCCCTCATCGGTGCGAAGCGAACCGAGAAGCCTGTCACAAGAAAGTACGAACTAGTGTTCTACGTTCAACACGTAGCTATCCGTGTCCCAAAGAGTCATCTAAATACAAAGCCGAGAAAGAAGTCTGATTCCGTGCATTGAATCTCACTAGCCACACATCCCTGTCACCATCGCCTCCCATGTAAGTTGAACCACCAAAACGTCATTCCCGCGTCCCCTAACAACGCCCAGTCCTCAACCCACGCATCCCTTCAAAACCACCCAAGATGGCCCCCTCAGCAGACCTAACCGACCGAGCGGCCCTCGCCGCCCGCACCGTCCCCGTCATGACGCTCAGCGACGGCACCGCAACATCCATGACCCCGCCCCCCAACGTCCCCATCGCCACCGACCCCGCCCAGGGCGCGAAAGACCGCTTCACCGTCCGCGGCAACGCCATCGTCGCCGGCGGCGCGGGGACCCTGGGTCTCCGGTCCAGCGACGCGCTGCTGGAGCACGGGCTCGAGGGTCTCATGATCTTTGACCTTAACCCTGCAAACGCGCAGAAGGAGATCGCGGCGATGCAGGCCAAGTTCCCCGCCGCGAAGATCCGGTCTCTAGCGGTGGACGTGACGGACGAGGAGGCGGTTGAGGCGGCTGTCGCAGAGGCGGCGAGGGAGCTGGGGCCCATCAACGCGCTGCTCTCGTTCGTGGGCGTGGTGGGCTGCGTGCCGACGCTCGAGATGCCCGTCTCGCAGTGGCGCAAGATAATGGACATCAACACCACCGGCGCCTTCATCCTCGCGCAGGCGGCCGCCCGCCGCATGGTCGAGCAGCGCACCGGCGGCTCCATCACCTTCATCTCGTCCATCTCGGCGCACAGGGTCAACTTCCCGCAGCCGCAGGCCGGGTACAACGTCAGCAAGGCGGCGCTTTTGACGCTAAAGAACTGTCTGGCGGCGGAGTGGGCGCAGTACGGTATCAGGACGAACACCATTAGCCCGGGGTACATGGATACGATTCTTAATGAGGGGGACGGGATTATGAAGCACAGGCAGATTTGGGCGGAGAGGAATCCGAGTGGGAGGATGGGGAGCCCGAGTGAGCTCACGGGGACGGTTGTGCTGCTGACTAGCAGTGCCGGCACGTATATCAACGGGACGGATATTGTGGTGGATGGCGGTGGTATCCTGTTCTAATGCGGGAGCTGTGTGGCGAGACAATATGCGCCAGTGGAAAGCAAGAATATGAAAGAAAGAAAGAAAGAAAGTATTCAATTCTACCGTGCCGTTACTTTCGCTGTGCCGTCGAAGCAAACAGGAAGCTGGGTCCGGGAAGCATACGGTGGCATGAGAGGCCGTACTGAACCTACGGCCGGCTTCGGTAGCTCGATGTAGCGCTTTATCCAACGTACAAGAAGAAATTTGTAGTGCAGAGGAAGGATAACTATGACAACTCTGTGACCAGGTAAGAGGCCATTCGGGTGCCCTGTCCCGGTATCATCGCCGACTTAATGATCGATCAACCAGCCGTTTAGTTCATGTATATGCCCATAGGCGAGTCTGTCCCCAATGTGACGGCCTGGGCCGCCGCGGCCACTTGTGGCCATCCTTACATGTCCTTTGTCATTCTTTTATGCTTCTCCGCCCTGTGGCTTCCCTTCCTGGACCGTGGCGGTCGGAACCATCACACCCCGCACCCCGATCTTAATCGCCTCGGGCCGCATATACTATATCGTGGACGCCGCCCCGCGCCGCCTGTTTGATGTGGATTAGGCTTATATCTATGCATATGTGGTAATATATATAAAGGACTAGGTCGAAATATATTACGAGATTTAAATACTTGCGCGCAGAGAGCTGCGTGCGGTGGTCGAGCGGGCTTGGAATGCGGTGCCGGCTGATTTCCAGCGAGGCTAAGGCGGGTAGTCAAGTTAAACGGGGGTTTGTGTACTGGTTACCAGGGCTTTTATATGCACCTATGGTAAATGTCTATATATCCGACACACCGTCCGAAATTGGTTAGCTTTGTACTGTTTATACAAGTAATGTCCCTGAGGATTACTGTATACATACGTACAAACCGCCCACCCTGCGCCATGGTATTACTACTTGTGTCCCGAGCGTCGGTGTGCCGCTAGTCAATGTGTCATCAGGCGTGTGCCCACGGGGTATTTCCCCGCACTCCTCCCCAGCTGTGGGGGAGTATCTCCCGTTGTTCTCTTCTGGGCCTAATTGAGCCGGAGCCTCGCTTCCTACGTGGCACTACACATGCAACACAATGGACTCTCCCAACGCTCGGAAATTTGCCAACAACAACTGCCACAGTTGTCGCCGGAAACGCTTGCTCTGCGATCGCGCATATCCTAACTGCGCGAAATGTGTCGCTCGGGGGATCGAGTGTCTCGGCTACGGCACGATGCTGTTGTGGACGGGCGCCGTTGCCATCCGTGGAAAGCTCGCTGGCCAATCTTCAACTGCCTCTCTCTGTCGCCTAGAAGGTCAAAACCCGAGGAAGGCCCGCATGCAAGGAGCCCTCCATAGAACTAAAACCCCCGAACCGGACTCCAGGGCTACGCAAACGCGATCGGCGGCTGTGAGCGATGCCCAAGCCGATGGCTGCTCCAACTCTGATACCCTCTCGGATGCGTTGGTCAGGCGCACACTTACGGATCCTCTCTATCAAGACACTGGCCCTCGTCATAAGCGATATTTCGACTACTGTGAGAACGGCCTCCACTTGACCTGGCGGAGGCCACCTTGTTAACAGCATCATAGTTTCGTCGCGCGTCTGTCTGGACCTCGTTGGCCATGATTTCTCAGGTCGCAATCCGTTTCGGACCCTTCTCCCGTTAACAGCAACACACCCCTTGCTGCACCATGTAATAGTCGCAGCCTCGGCAGCACATATGTCCAACCAGGCCCGATGCTGGATCTCCCCCACCTCGTTCGAAAGACGCGAGGCGCCAAAGTCTATCGTGATGGACGCCCTCGTAGCGAAACAGAAAGCACTGCAGTTAATGCCATCTGCAATGTATAATATCGCCTCCGTTGGGGCCGATGTCGTCCTAGCAGCTGCCCTATTCCTCGTCAATATCGAGCTGCTCGAGTCAGGAAGGAACTGCTGGAAGCCGCACCTCGAGGGTGCGACACGAATCATGAGCCTCATGCAAACCTTTACTACCGTGGATGAATCTTTGCGAGATTATATTATGTCTGACTGCATTGTGTAAGCGAGCATCTTGCAATCCTTCAAATTTAACAACTCAGCTGACGAGGTTATAGCTACTCAATTTTGAGTTACTCACTAAACCCTGCTCCGTGTGATCCAGAGAGTTACCTCCAGTCCTCCAGGGCCGTCGCGATATTGGAAAAGACGGAAAATAGCTACTTCTGCTGTCCACCCGACCTGCTCGATATCCTTCTTCTCACATCGCAAGTCGCCAATCCCTGTCCAGAACGGGTTTCCTCGGGTTCCATCGTCAGAGATACTGGCGCAGCATTGCTGAAGAGAGCGCAAAATGTCGACATCTTCTCTTGGGCGTGGAGAATTCACGACCCTGATGCCATAGCGAGTCGTGTCTTAGCTGCTTCGGCGCATCAGCTCTCGACTTGTCTATATGTCCTGCAATCGCTACTCCCAATCGACGATGATGCCGGGGATACGTATTTCCAGGAACTCGTCAGCAGCCTCTACAAGGTCTTGTCCCAGATCCCCGATAAGGATTCCAACTTCAAGGCCACCGTCTGGCCAACCTTCATTCTTGGCACCATCGCTCAAACAGTGGAAAGGCAGGCCTGGGTCATGGATAGGTTGAGGCGGTTGGCCATCGCCTTCCCTTGGGGCTTTGTTTATACGGCAATTGACACACTGCAAGTTCTCTGGGGGCTTGAGGAATACAAAAGATCCTCGAAAAGCTGGATACAGGTTCTGCGAGACTTGGAGATCAGTTTCTTGATTGTATAATCACGTCTGTTTTAACACTTCTACTTTAACATGAACGTTTCTATGGACTTGAAAAAGTTGAAGCGCTACTTACGATGCTTGTCGGCTTTTCAAGCGGCTGTATACTTGAGTCATTCCGTGGAGAAATCGACCTAGTCATACCCACGGTTTGGCGGAGCGCAAGATTAACTCCCCAGGACCTTCTGCTCGAGTCCCGCTTATTGCCTGTCGGCCTCCTCAAAAAAAGATGAGTCAGGACACCAGGACACCAGTTGGAGCGGAACGCGATGGCTCTAGAACCAAGTATTGAGAATCTCTCTACGTACCTAGACCGTGCTTCTTGGATATTTACCTTCTGTCCGATAGACTGGATAATAACAACTAGGATTAGGATTCATAATACAAAAACCATCTTGCTAAGGGTGCTGGTAGATAGAGAAGCACCCCACCGCCCCTATCATCAAGTCACGGCGTATGAACAGCAAGGGGCAGCCTCGAGGGTAAATTTCGTTGCAGAGGGGTAACGCAAGTTTCGAAGGGCACAGTCGTATTCCGCCCATGGTATTAGAGGATCAATAAAATCTTCGAGTCAGTCTTCAATGTTCAACGCCAACTTTCAGCAGAAAAAGGGGTGAATTTGAAAATGAACTACGGATATGTATACGCTAACAACAGGGACTCATGGTCTGCAGCCTCAACTACTCTCTCGACTCAAAGCCTGCACGTTGACCCCGTAGGTGCCAGCTTGCTATCCTTGTCCGTCCCATCTAGTGCTCCCTTGCCCTTGGCTGCCACCTGACTTGGCGTGATCGAGTACGACGGCGGCACATCCATGACGGGGTTGCAGGAGAAGAAGTTGCGCGGCCGCAGGAGGAGCGTGATAGGCTCAGCGGGCATGATCGGGTAATCTTCCGGAGCAGGGAAATGAGTGATGCCAAAGGTGTGCCAGAAGACGATGTCGGTGTTTGCGACAGACTCAGTACCGTCACCAATCCACTCCATGATCCCGCGACTTGGCTCTCCGGAGGTCTGGGGGACGTGGTCACCCGCGACCCAAAGCTGGTCGTCCCTGTCTATTGCGGATGTCAGTGTGTGTTTGCTTCTAAGGGGACGCGAGAAGCAGTTCTTGCTTACATTTGGTGACCTGGACAGCGGATCTGGCAAACCCGGCGCGATTCCAAACTAGTGACCCCTCTTTCGGCATCAACCCAGGCACTTCGCGGCTGACCAGCTTGTACGATACCGGCTTGCCGCTATGCGGGTTAATGCTTCCCTCGTTGACAATGTCCCAAGTCCTGGACGTGGCCCCATTGTAGTCGGTCATGGCTTGGGCGGTGGTCTCAAGCCTAGTGCGATGGGCGTAGAAGGCGTTTCCGTAGAAGTTCTCGGGGCTTCCCACTGGGGCAGGCGACGGCATCGCATCAACCATGTGTACCGAGTTGTTCGGGCCATCTAGGTTGGGATTGATACGAAGAGAGAAGAGGTGTTGATGGTTATGTGCGACCGTTCCTTCTTCTTCTTAGCATCTGAAGCGACTATGTGAAGCCGTGGCTATAACAACTCACCCTTGTGTACCTCCGTTCCCCATCCATTGGTGTCCTCACCAGGATGCATGACGTATGTATTGAGAATTCCCGTCAGCTTGATATCGGGCTGGATAGTTCCATCTTGCTGTAGTTTTGTGAGCTCGTTGTTATTCAATACAAGATCAGTACCATCTCTGAGGGTCTTACGTGGAAAGTCCACTACATCAAATAGTTAGCATCTTTTCCTGCCGTAAAACTGGATCCGGTGTGCTTGACTTACTGCAATCGCATATTCGTAGTTAGCAGCCGTGAAGATTTGCTGCACGACGAGCTTTCTCGAGCGGGTTATAATGGTGGACTCGTCCCTGTAGTCGGTATGCTTGAATAAAATGCCGCCGTCTTCCTCGTGAATGCAAATAGCATTCTTGACCTTGCGGACACGGCCACTGAGAGTCGGGAAGTGGGCGTCGAGGTAGTAGATAGCCCCCTTGCAGTCGCAGCCAAGAGAGAGACTATTCGTAAGGTAACCAGCACCGTACTCGCCAAGGTCAAAGGCGTGCTTGCGGTGATGAGGAAAATTGGGGTTACCGCTACACATTTACACCGTCAGCAATCTGGTAGTGGGAGCGGGGAGGTACAAGCAATAGAGGCTCGCTTACTATGGCACGACCATCTCCGCAAGCGACATCCGGTAGAAGATGGGACGCTGGGTCCCCTTGTCGTTGAATGTGATGTTGTTGAAGACAAGACCTTCCCTGTAGTTGAAGCCGACGTGGAACTTCCAATTCTGCCACTCCACCTCACGCCCCGTGCCACTGACATCGAAGGAGACGCCTTGAGGCTGGGTGATTTGGAGGGGCTTTAGGTCAGTCCTGTAGCCTCCTTGACGCTGGATGGCAATATGGTGATAGTCCAATGGCGGGGACTTGACGAGTGGCCTGCGGGTCTTGGGAATGTCGAGAGCAATGACGGCCTGCTTGATTGGATCCCAGATGGCGCAGAAGTCCAGGGGATACTGATACTGGCAGTTATCAACTTCCGGCCTGTAGTAGATCAGTGCTTGCTGCAGGCGCCTGTTGCTGCCGAATCGCTCGTCGTATCCGAGGGCCCACGGGTCGCAGTAGATCTTGTGCATGTCCTCCTTTGCGACACCGCTGATGACACACTGCTCCATGACCTTGGGGTCTTGACGGAGGATGTCCTCAACAGTCGAGAGCTCCTCTGGGGTAATCTGGATTCCGTTTCAGCGTCATGAGTTGCTTTACGCGTCCGCCTTGGGGGCAGATAGGGCACTTACAATAGGCTGCACTCCTTCCAAACGAACCCACTTGGTTATTTTGGGCGTCTCGAGCTCTACCAGGCCTTGGTACACTGTCCCTGTAGGCCCAACGACGACAACATCCGCGACGCGCTGAGGCCGACGTGAGCTATGATTCGCAAGCCAGGCCGTCATCTCGGCCTTGCGAGGCTCTAAGAGAGAGACGACATTGAATCGGACCTCTCCATGGGCCTTTTTGACGATCTCCACGGCAAGCTCAATCTCGCGTGGAGAGAGCGGGTCGAACGGATGGGGAAGAGAAGACATTTTGCCCAAGACTTGCAAAGAAAAATAATGATAAAGACGTTGCTGGTATTGGGTTGTCGCTAAGACGCTCTGGTGTTTTGTTTCTGCTCGTGATGTGGTGAGATATTTGGAGACAAGAGAGATGGAATATGGAGCTGCAAGAGGACTCTAAATACTACTGGAAAACGTCGTCGGACATAGAGTCTAGCGGTACCATCGACCAAATAAAAAGCTCACCGCGGTGCCCTGCAGCTCAGAACAATGAGCCGGTCTCTCATCCGACTAGACTTGACTAGGAGGCGCCATTTGACCGATTCCCCTGCGGAACACGCCCACAGCACCGGGGAAGGGGGGGGGGGGGGGGGGGGGGG